>JAQGBI010000841.1:0-12574 GCA_034698325.1 Sminthurinus elegans | reverse complement strand
TTAACATGTAGTGGATGCTGTGCGAGAAACTTGCGAGTCAAATTCCTCGCATTCCAAACTTGTGCTCGATCCACATTTTTCCTAAACTTTGGTCCATATGTGAAAAACATGGTTAAGTTAAATGAAGACTATTTTCTTTTTATTCCATAGAATTTTACATTTTTTATTTTCTATCTTTACTGGTGACTGTAAGAAACGCTCAGTGTGTGAGTGAGTAATGTTATGACTGTTTATATTTTGCCATTGTTGTTGTTATTATATTTGTTGGTTGTTGAAAGTTGTTGATGTGTATAGTACTTATGGAATGAATGAATGAATGAGTGAATGGTTGTTCAGAAAGTGTAATGCTTTCGCGAAAAAATATTATATGACATTATCAGAGGCTTTAGAAAAACTATTAATTAATTTTATACATATTTGATACATCAGTTTTGTATTCATTTGGTGATAATGTTCTAATAATGATGAATTATATATATATACCTTCTCTGTAGATCGGAGAATCGAAAAAAATTACACATCTGAACTAATATGATACTTAATAAAAATGAATTTTTCTATTCAGTTTCAAAAGCAACTGTTTGATAATGAAAACATTGTTAACGTTTGAAAAGATGTTTTACTTTTAATACATAATTTTTAAGCCATTATAAATAATTCATACTCATAATATGTGTGCATATAATTATATAGTTTTTCCGCTCAGTTTTTATTTCGTCAGAGTATAATAAATAATGCATAAAAAAGGTTACACAAATTCATGTTCGTAAGTATATTATTATACATATTATACGTATTTATATTATATTATATTATTATGTGTATCATCTATCATAACATAAAAAATATTTACGCATTACAAAAATGTCCAGTCAGATATATGTTTTTGTACTTAAAAATTACAAAGTTTATATACATCATACGCATACTATGAGATTTTTTTTCAGTTTTACAAAGTTTTAATAGAGTATGCAATAATTCTCCAAAATTAAATTACGATGACTAAGCAATTCAATTTAAAGCTAACAAAATACTTAGGTAAATGCACATATTCTGCATCAAAGTTTCTAAAAACACTAAAGTCATTTCAATGTCATCAGTTCTGCATAATATACTCAATATATACTCTAGTATAAATGCATCGTATTAAAGGTAACAACTTTTGAAATTTTCAGTTAAATGTATAGATCAGTTTTCTGAAAGTCTGGTAGGTCGCATCAACATAGTATTAACAAGTAAGATTAAACTATCTCCAAACATTGTTGAACTGGATTTAATGTCTTGAAACCATGCTTTGTAGCAGAGAGATTCTGAATCCGTTTCAGTACCGTTTGTGGTGTCTGTTATATTTGAAGGGCCCATTTCACAAGCAGTTGCCTAAAATATGATAGAAAACAACACATGAAATTTTAGAAATCCATACAATTTTCATAGATTTCACAGAAAACAATGTTTGAAAGGCCAAAAGTTTTATGTTTGTACATTGTACAATGAATGCTAATATTTGTGTTATTGTATCACTTACATTTGACAAATGATTGTGTCTATCCAAGAATCCTAAGTCACTATCAGCCAATTGAATTACAATGAGAATGAGAAATACCAAGGACACCAAAATTGAGATTCCAACGACCTTTACATTTAAAAGGAAATGCACCGATTAGTAAAACATTCAATTAAAAACGTTTTAATGAATTTTTAATTTTTATAAAAGACTCTGGACAAAAGAATAAAAAGTCACACACAAAAGTGAATCCACAAAATGAATAGAAAAGTTTAATAAATACTGTGCATTTTTAACTTACTATTATTAAAGGGTAGTAATAATGTCTTTGAGTAGTGATTCGTAACAAAGTTACGATAGCTCCAATGCCACAGATAATTGCAACTATTAATCCTGTCCAGTCTTGATGTGAAATGAAATTTAGTGACTCGTTGATGCATATCCCCTGCAAATAAAATAGTTTTAATGATTAGTCTAAAATCGTAAATCACATGTTGATCCTAACATGTGACAATCATACATATAATACATACTATCTGTCACCAGTTGACAGTTTTCTCTGATACGAGAAAGTCTATGTATATATATATTTACACATGTGCAGAGTTCAAAATTCTAGATGAATGTCACATACATAATACATACACAAGAGATAAAAAATGTAAACATATGATAAAAATACATAAAATACGTATAGGTATGTATAAATTAGAAATTTGTACAGTTCACACACAATTTCAATGTATAAAATATGATGTTTCCTAAAAAAAGGCCTTACCGTAACAATGAGAGGAACTGCAAAAAATATATAATTGTTTATCAAGTAGTAGTCATGTCCAGTGCCCAAGTGTATTCTTGTATCAGACATACTAAATTAATTAAGACAGAGGAACAAAACCAAATATATAACTTAAATACGTACAAGGAACGTTTTACCACTTCTGGTTACAGACTAATAAAATAAATAAGAAAAGGATTACTTGTGTCTTTAGTTAGAGACACGTTTGTAAATAAAAAATAAATAATAACTAAAACCTAAGGAAATAGAAAATAGACTCAACACTCAACACAAACTTTCCCCCGGCACCGTATTTGTTTGATGTTTTACAATAGGAATTTAAAAAACAAGAAAAGAGTACAGCCATGAACCCTTAGAATAATATTGCAAAATTTTTTTATAGGAGCCAAAAAGCCCTATAGGGGTGATTGCTATCCCACACATACATCAAATTACCCATTCAAAAAAAATCCATCCCCATATGGGAGGGGCTGGGAGGAGCTCAAAGTTCCCATTTATAATGTATTACGGGGTTACATTTCCCACTTTGTAGCCGACACCAGAAATCCAATCAAAATTTGGCGGTATGTATACAACTCATCTAGAGGCCCTCCAGATACAAAAAGGCTCATTTTTTCGAAATTCGAAAAAACATGGCTTCCAGACGCTATCAAAGTTTTTCAATTTTTGAAATTTGATGTCAAATCTTTAAAACGTCACTGTGTAGCCACTTTTCAACGGATCTTGACGATCTTGGGCTCTATGGCTTGCTTTTGACCTAAACTAAAAAGTTATTTCTCAGTATTTTCGATTTCGAAAAATTGTGACCTCTAGAGGTCATCAAAATACCCTTACACAAATTGACCTATAGAGGTCACAATTTTTCGAAATTCAATAATCTGAGAAATTATTTTTTAGTTTAGGTCAAAAGAGAGCGAAAGAGCTGAAGATTGTCAAGATCCGTTGAAAAATGGCTATACAGTGGTGTTTTAAAGATTTGACACGAAATCTCAAAAATTTAAAAACTTTGATGGCGTCTGGAAGCCATGTTTTTTCGAAATTCAAAAAAATGAGTATATTTGTCCTGGGGGGCCTCTAAAGAAGTCATGGGCACATCACCAAATTTTGATTCCATTTCTGGTGTCGGCTGCAAAGTGGGAAAAGTGGCTCCGTAATGCATTATAAATGGGAACTTTGACCTCCTCCTAGCCCCTCCCATATGGGGATGGATTTTTTTGGATGGGTGATTTTATGTATGTGTGGGATGGCAATCACCCCTATAGGGTTTTTGGGCTCCTATAAAAATTTCGTGCCAAACTACTTTAAGTGTTCATACTTTTACTCAGGTACAAATATAAAACAAAACAAATGACCTTGAGCATATCGTGGAGCAGATTTTGCTGCTTTCCAGGGGAATGCGAGAATTATACGTTTCCTTGTTTGGACTGATTTCTTTCTTTCACCAAATGAAACCTAAACTTCTTAGTTTTTAGACAAGTTTCTTTGTACAATATTATAGTCATCATTTGATTACAATTGATATTGATCAAGAATTATATATACCTGTGTAGATTCCTGATATTATTTAATCTGTAGTTAAATCATGATTACTTTACTGCCTGTAAAACGTATTTACGCATTTACCCATGAAACTATACCAACTCTCAACTCTGCTGTTGTAAAAAAAATCAACTCTATAATCTTTTTGTTTATAGTTTATACTGTTTATATTAAATACTTGAACATATACGCAGTACTACCATTTTTAGTATGTGCTACGCAAGTACATGCCCAAGAACAGGTATTTGATATTCGGTATTTGAATATAAGTAATAAATGACGATGTAGTTAATATCAAGAAAATTTTAAAAGCTTGTAGTCCACTAAGGCACTGTTTTATCATCCGTGGACATAGATTTTTATTCCCCTGAATTATGCGTAGTTTTTCAGTTTCGATGTCGATAAATAAATAGATACAACATATGTATGTATGCTTTTGACCAAAACACCAAAACAAGTGCACATACAATGGAATTTTCCTCATTTTAAGGATCAGATGAAATATATGGGTCAAAAACTGGACATGAAAGTAGTTGAGGAATGACAGAATGAACATGCTTCAAAAAGTGATGTTCTAGAGAATTAGGAACCATTTATTTTGTTACTTGATCCTTCAAAATATATTTACAGTCAAAAGAGACAAGATTTCGTATCATTTTAAGAGGAGCTAAATTCAACTATGTGTTCACATACTGCTACTGTATATAAAGGTCACAGATGTATAGAAAGGAAAAAATTGAGAAAAAAGGTGCTAACATGTATGTCTGTGTGTAATACCCACATGCCTTGATAACCCACATAAGTATACTATGTACTTGGTAAATAGTAAATTGTGCATGCATGAAATCCACACATGTGATGTGTCTACCTGTCTGTCTGCCGGTTGTCTGTGTCTGTGTTGTGGGAAAAGGGAAATTAGTTATTATGAGTTGTTGTTGAGACTGGGGAAGTTATATCGTGCAGAAGAAAAAAAATCAAACCAAAAAATTATTATCAATAGAAAGCAGTGGATAAATAGGTGGATGATAAATGACTAGATGTGGTGTGGACCATGGAGTTTAGATGAAAAATACAAAAAAAGAAGAGAAGAACTAGAGAAAGGAAAACTTCATAAACAAGACGAGCACAGTGAGACAGAGAGCGTTTCGTGCAAGAGTTTTTTCTTTTTCCTTCATACTTCACGCTAGACTAGACGATGAACAGTGGAGAGAGGATCTATAGTCTACAGTAGTTAAATAATTAAAAATGGTAGAAGATTCTTTTATATTTAATTAAATGCGTGTTATTGCCGAATACCAAATACCAAACCGTACACGTTGATCACGTGAAAGGTGTATGACCAAATAATGATAACAATAAGAACAACCACCACAATACAATGCTGTATTGATGCCTTTTGAACGAATGGTCTATGTTGTGTGTACTAAGGGCTATCTGGCTGGCTTAGAAACTAGAAACCTATTCACTTACAACTTACACACACCATAACAAAAGTAAGTAAGTAAGTACAACAAACAACAACAGAACAGAACTCTCACAACAAAGGGAAAGAAAACTAGTGGAAAATTCGTTCAAGAGTTTTTACTGCCCATGCTGCATTTAATTTCATATGAAGAGTTTTTTTTATTGAATAATATGTCAACTAGCTTCAAGTTATTGTATAATTTTACATTACTCAGAAGTACACTAGAGCTTTTACCCTTTGCAACAGCGTCAAAAGTGCAAAGTGCATTTTATATGTATTACCCAGTAGAAATTGAAGAGTCTGTACGGTTTATGACAAACTTATTATATGATTCAACCTTTAATCTTTTTATTAGTATGCTAAAGTTTTAAAAATATTCTACAATGTGCGATTCAATATCCTATACTTTTAGAATAAGACAACAGTATACATAGTGTGTAGTATGTACATTTTACATTGATCACACATTATAACTTACTTCATATATTACACATACCAAGCCAGTTTTTTTGTTTTGACGATCCCTAGACATTATTAATTTTACAATACATTTTAATTAATAGATTGATAATTTTTATACTTCCCGTGTCCACATCAGCTCAATGGCCAATGGACTCTTTGCTCTTTGTTTTAACCACATTAAGTAGATACTTTTCATACCACATTACACATTACACAATATGGATGAAGTATACAGTATTGAATTTCATTGGAGTTTATGTCATACTTTTTATTATTATAGGGACAAAAAGATGATAAGATTTGTGAGAAAGATCAGGAGCGTAGACACAATATAACATCCAAATTATCTATCTATCTTCCATGTTCCATATCGTACATCATGAGACATCAAGAGAATGAATTTAGTAGTAGGACAAAGGTCATACATGTTTTGGATTTTTCACTCGGGGTTCTAGTATTCTCACAGTTTTAGCGAATGTCAAATCTAATTTGTATTGGTTGGTTATTGAATGTATATATATAAAATCGGACCGGCATATTTTGAGACACGTGTGTAGCATGTCATAGTTTCAAAAATTCTTGCGTATGTATATCATGTATCATGTATATAAGAAGAGTATACGTATAATATGTAAACTTCCGATTGCTTTGATTAACCTTCTGAACTTAGAATAGAATAAAAAATGAAACAGAGTAAATATCGAGAAAAATGAGAAAATTTGCTGAAAACGGCAAGAACTGCACATTTTTAATTTCTCGCATTGAAGACGCTATATAGTTGTGTGCTATAGTTGTATACAACAATATGACGACAATGTATGGTTCAAGTTGTCTACGTTGCAATTTTTTGTTCTTTTACGCTGTCTCAGTAGCATATTTATAATATGTAATAGTCAGTATGCAATAGGAGTAATCCTTATGATAAGTGAGTACCTACATCCTACATGATACTATAAACTTATGACAAATGAGTACAAAGTATGACTAATAAAAATTAGGCGACACATGATAAAGTAAGTCTGCAAAACTTTATTAGAATAACGCATAAATATTAGAGTAGGACTTTGCTCTTTTAATTTAAAAAATATAGTTCAATGTGTGAACAAAATAAGAGAATAAGATACTTATGTATAATATATAGATGAGTTTGTAACAGGTAACATGTTATTCTATTTCAAAATGCAAAAGGAATGAAATATTTTAATTTGTATTTACATGGATATAAATTGTTTCTTTCTCAATGTCAAGAGTACAGAAATCATACAGAAATTTCCATGAACTGTCTATGCAAATTACCATTTATTTTAGTATATGTTTAACGAAACTATGTAAATCTTTAAACATTTGGATAAATTTTTTATCCTGTGTATATTATATTATATGTTATAATGAGCATTATGCATGTATAGATATTTAAACCTTAGAACATGAAATCGATATTATATAGTTTTACAGTATTATGAATGGAGGAAATGTAAATGATTGATCTTAAGTCTTAATGTAAATTGGTATGTATTTAATGTATATATAATATAGCTAATTAGTCAGAACGTGCTATCGTGTCATTATGATATAACATATAACTAACAATGCGTGCAAAATTAGCCTGTCGACAGCATATGGCATTTATATGATTGTAGCGACGAGAACAAAATTATTGCTTCAATACATTGTACATTCTGTACTATGATATTTATAGGCATAAGTACATACACCTACTAGTACAAGTGAACTGTATATGTATATATTATATGTATCCTTTGTTTCACATTTTACGACTGTTGATAGTTGATGTTACACTTAGACAGAGTACCATTTTGTAAGGATGGTGAACACTACAAAAGGGTTTGTTTGTAAAAATTGAAACAATCCGTCTTCTTCCTGATTGTTTGATTTGTATAAAAAATTCTAAACATGTAAATAATATTAACACTTACGCTTATTGCATGTATTTACTTACTATTTACAACAAATATTTTTGTTAAGATAATATGGTTTTTCTATTGGGCCTGTGAGACATAGATGTAAACATTCAAAGAAGGAAATCAAAGTTTTTTGCAACAAATGAAGTGATCACAAACATACCAACTTTTCAATTTGAAACCTAAGTATTTGAGACGAATGAAAAATATAGTATGATGTATAGTATTTTAATAGCATTATGAGCTTGACTATTTTTTTTTTTAGTAATTTTTAGTTTGCAATAACTTTCGTCGACTCATCTCTTTGACGATTCGTGTGTATAGATTACATTTTGGGTATTATGTAAATGTAGAGGCACTGTAGAGTTATTTACGTACATAAAATATACTATATTACCTTTATGTGCTATATGTACATTATACATTATTTATAATTTATAATACGACTCTTCTTTTTTTCTGACGCGCTTTCTTGGTCGAGTCTTAGTAGTAAATATTGGTGTGTATAGAATGTGTAGCAAGTAAATCCGGAGTGTGTGTTATGTATTTATGTATTATGAGTACATAATATTATGCTTCTTTTACACACACTTTCATCTTTCCAGTAGTAAAATCTGCTTTTGCTTAGAGGGAGAGAAAGAACTTTTTAAGTTTTTCATTCTTCGCCTGTCTGAACTCCTCGCCGGTCCACTTGTATTTTCCAGAACCACTATACACTCCTACTACTTTATACATTTTTAACTTTGCTCTTCGTTGTATTATTGTCTTAAATTTATTTCTAAAGAGGACTAAAGTAGAGTGGTTGGAAAAGTTGGCGGGTTCAGTGAGAAAGTAAATAGTGAAGAGAAAGGTTTAGAAGGGGGAAAAAATAGTCAGCCGGTGACAAAATGAAGAGCACATGTTTTTCATTGAAATAAAAGGAAGCAACAAGTGCTATAATACTATACAGTTTACAGTGTAAAGAAAATATATAAATATTTCGTGTTCTTCATTCAATAATAGTACCCACTAGTAATTTTTTGTTTGATTTTATCCAACCGACGTCCTAGAATAGACAGAATATTTTTTAAAATTTAAAACATTTATCGGTAATTTTCCTTTCATACACCATTTCGCTATGTTCTTTAAAAAGGAAGAACAAGATATAACTGAGAAAAAGTGTTAAAAATACATGAGAAAACTATCAAACTTTTTTTTAATCTCCTCAACTTATACAATGGCTAATATTGTGATTTATATTATAGTTAGTAGTACAGTGATATTTTTTACTTGTTGTTGGACACCCGTAAATTGTGATATTAATAGTCCATCTGTAAATAATAACCCACCGACTCATCGTCACCGACATCATCACCAGCGCCGTCATCATCATCATAATACAAATAATGACAGGGACAGTCTTAGTTACAATAACAATCAGCCACTTTTACTAGAGAACTTGAGTGTTCAGTCAAGACTGCAACAAGATGAAAATGAACTAGTTGAAATGGAATCTGTGGATACAGCCACTTTATTGACAACTTCTGTGCTTCCAACCCCACCTGAATCCCAACAACAAGAGAAAGAAACCGGAATAGAATCCATTTCTATTTCACCAGCAGTCGTACGAGTGAGTCACGAGAAGAATCACTTGTGGAAATTGACAGTAGACAATCAACAGAAAGAAAATGAGAGTCAACAAACGGATTTCAACTCTACAGCAAGCATAATACAAGGAACATTGATTAACAATGAGAAAAATGACGACAACAGAAATTTTAAATTTAGTGATGGTAATGATGATGATGACGAGTCTCAAGATATTGATCCAACACGTTTACTAAAATTGATGGAAGGGATGGAAGAAACTGAAGAGAATGTGATTATAAAAGAAAAACCGGAATCATCAACATCTTCATCCGTCGATAGTCAAATCATTGGTTGTCCCTCCTGTATCATGAATAAGCAACTCGAGTCTACCTTACCTTCAATGACCTTGCGGAAAATGAGATTAGAATTAATCAAAGAACAAATTTTAAGAAAACTAGGACTCAAAGAAGCACCAAATACCCAATATATAGCTAGAGAACGTCTTCCAGACCCTGTTGCTCAAGGCAACATCCTACCAAAAATAAAACAACCCTATATCCGAAACAGAGATAGAGATACGGAGGATTTCTATGGAAAAACGGAGCAAGTGATCGTTTTTCCTGAGGATGGTAAGTACATAATAATAAACTAAGTATTTTCCCATCATTCTGTTTCTTTTTTCTTTCATATCCATAGGCAACCGTCTGCTCACAAAGCTCCTTCCTTTTCCCTTTTGCATGGGCCTTTTGTCTTTGTTATAAAATGTAAATAATGTATATATATAATACGTACATTAACTAATACAGTCGTGTATTCTGCATAATATATAAGTGGATTAGACACTGTACTTGACATTCATGTTTTTTGTTATGTGTTATGTACTTGTAATGGAATTGAAACTAGCGAGAGATGATGTATTCAGATGCATAACTATATAGCTTATTATTATATTTTATATTTATAGTGTTATTTAAACTTGACCTCGTTAAATTTTCTTTCTTTAGTATTTGTTACTCTGAAACATACTGTGTACTGTGTACTGCGTAATGTTAATGGTAGGGTACAGTCTATGTGCATCATTAGCTTTGCGTACTATGTACAGATATGTATAATGTATACGTAATACATACATATATATGCATGCAGATGGGAAAATTTTTTGAGCATAATAATAATAATAATATTATAATAATAATAGATAATAATATAGACAGAGTATACAGTTTTGGGCAATAATAGTGTTCAAGTTTTTTGCATCCTATAATAAAACAAAATAAAGTACCTGAACAAGAGAAAAGGTATAAAAGGGAGAAGAGGTCCTCTGAACAAAGAAATTTCAGGGTACATATTGCATGTTGATACAAAGATGTACCGTATACTGCATGTTATATGTATACAGATATTTTGCAAATTCCCTTTGTGTTTATTACATGACCATTGTTTTTGACTATCAGCTGTGTGATACCTATTCATTACCTGGCAACTGAGGGTTCAGGTGTAGTCTCAAAGATAAAAAGATATATATATATATATATATATATATATATATATGTATATTTAACTCGTAAAACACATGCTTTGAGCGGTGGAAAAAGAAAGCGAAATTCAATTTCAGCTTCAAATTACCAATCACTATAAAATGTAATACCATCATCTGTATAATATAGAGGTTTGTAGTATATTATACATTACTACTTTTGTTTATTATACTCAAACACATTAGACGTAACTTATCCAACTATCTCTGGACTCTATATCCTCTCGACTCTGGACATGTCTCTAAAAGCCATTTAATTTTCGTCTCATTTTTATATAGTGAACAGATATGTACATGTATGCTTACAGAAGGTACTCAATATAAAGGTACTACACTGTTATAGTGATATTTTTTAGTGGAGACTTTGTAAGTGAAAACAACTTTTAGACATTATATAGTTTACTATTACGACTTTCAATTGAAATTCTCGTAGTTTTATTGGAAAGTTTTCCAATCTTTACGGTACAAGTACTGTAATGTTTATGATTTGGAAAAAAAATACGGCAGGCAGGTTTTTCAATTATGAAATCAATATATATATAAAGTAATATAATATCATAATAATTAGTGTCCCTGTTAACGAGACAGGTGAATCCAAATGTGGACAGCTTAAAAGAACAACAACTCGATAAAGTCAACCTTTGTTCATAGTAGACTCAAATACATATTTACAAATACTTTTAAATGAATTGGAATGGAACAAAAGAGCATTATTTCTCTCGTTGCTCAATTTACTTGATGGGACACACGTTCCAGAAAATACTTATGTATAATTAATACCAAACAACACTATGGTAAGTTACCATTGGTAACGTTTAGCCAGACAAAAGTATAATCATATTGAACAATTATAAGCATTATTTCACATTATTTACGCGTAAAACTAAAATAGCACACGAGACTGGATAAAACAAATGATGCTTTTCGGAATGACTGTATATATATGCATAAATACATGTACAATGTATAGGTTTACATCTATATATTGATTGCGTAATACATAATCACTGTTGTCTATTCATTTAAATGGTATTTATACACTATAGTTTAGTATTTGTGAAAAATACAAGGGTCTTATAATTAGCAGTTTTCGTAATAAGCAAAAGTGATTCATTTCAGTTTTTTCAAAAGCAAGACCTCGAGAAACATGCTTAAATTACATTCAAATTAAAGTTGATTTACGGATGCACAGTCTGTGGATTTTTAAAAAAAAAAAGAAAACACGCAATAATATAAGAAAGCTTTATGTATTCAGTATTCACAAAAGAGAGAGGACGTACAAATTGACAGAAAATGGAATTCAATGTGTTTATAGTTTCATGCAGAGCAATATAATAAAATGATGATGACTGCATGCTTATATATAGTTACATTTAAAAACTGTGTGTATATATGTATAATATAAGATACAAGTATTTCAAAAATAACTTTGAGTATATTTAAGCAGAAACATACCTATATATCTCTGTATTAAATTTCATTCTCACAATCTATATAATCTCCATCCGGAAATGTTAAAAAATCATACAGAAAGATATTAATTACCAAAAAATGCCAATATGTTGAATTTGATACCTTGATTATATATAAATGATAAATGAATGGCTGAAAGTTTTAAATCCATTTTATGTATCACGTGTGTGTGATTATTATGTTTTCTGTTCGGTGTTCACAGCTCATAGACTCCGAGTACAATATAAATATGAGTAAGAAGAAATAGAAAATGTCAAGTTATGGTAAACTGTTTGGCTGAGAAAATCGACTTAGAAGTTTCCCG
>JAQGBI010000840.1:0-12575 GCA_034698325.1 Sminthurinus elegans | reverse complement strand
AAATGGGCCTTTTTTGGAACATTCGTGGAACATCTCCCATATAAATGCATGCAAATTTTTATAGTAGAGATGTTCCACAAAACCAAAAATTCTTAGAGTGTACAAGTTGAATATTTTTAATAAATAAATTTTTAGTTTTGAAAGCTTAAGATTACAGCAATTGAAACAGTAAATTTAGTTTTAGATTATGCAGCATTTTATTTGAATATTTGTATCATTATTCTCTCCTGAATATTTTTCATTACATTCTTTATTTTCCAGCTCAATTCTTTACAATTCTAAAATCCTTATGGTTTTTTGTGCCCTTTGCATTTTTTACACCTATAAAAAGTTTTTTCCGTGTTGTAAAAGGAGTTTTCATGTTTTTTGATGCAGGATTTTGCAACAGATCTGTAGTCACAATCTGAAAAGGAGCAAGATTACGTTTTTGGTTTGTTATGAGTCAAAAGATGTCGATTTAGATCCCATTTTCTCTTGCTGGCGTAATCACACTTTGGCTGTGTGCATTTGAAAGGTCGATAATTTGGATCCGAATGAACTTGTTTTATGTGATGTGTGACGACTTGTCTTGTTTTCCCTCGAAAAGGACAAAGCTCACATTTGTACCGCCGCTCCTCACTGTGAGTTTTCAAATGGCCAGAAATGTCTGACTTGTGCTTGAATGTCCGTTCACATGATTCAAATGGGCAGGAAAAGGGTTTTTCGTCAGAATGTTTCCTTTGCTTGTGAGTTTCAAGATAAGTTTTTGTTCTGGATTCATAATTGCAGTTGGGCTCGTCACATTTGAACAGTTTTTCCAGCGTGTGAGTTTTGATGTGGCCGAAGAAGTGTGTTTGATTTTTACTGGAATATTCACAAAGTGGGCATGAAAACAAAGGACGTTTGTCGTCCTCTTTTGACTCATGAACCACAAGTCTCTCACTGCGAGTTGCTGAATATTCACAATTTGGCTCAGGGCCTTTCACTTGAATGGGTTTTCAAATGACCTTTGTAGTTTCCGATGTATTGTGTGGAATATGTACAGAGGGCGCACTTGTACTTGTGCTCCGTTTCCTGTTGTGCAGCTGAATTCCAATGTATTGTTTTCTGCATTTTTAGATGGTTAAAATTCTAAAATTTTGGATTAGTTTCGGAAACCAAATCAAATTACAAAGTAATATATTAAACAGAAATGTTATAAATTATTTTTTGGTAATCTTTGCTGTACTCTGGTGACAAACACGTAGAAACTATAAAGTAAACGGCAACAATTTAAAAAAAATATTGAAACCCAAAGGAAAGTAAAGTCAAACTTACGTTTTGAAGCTGTACTAAACTGAAAGCTTAGAATGAATCGGAAACGAAAGAATTAGAACATGCATAGAAATTAAAAGAGAAGGGAAATTCTGAGAAATAGCTCAACTGTGCTCATAAAGTTCAGGGAAAAAGATCAAAATAATCCCAATCGGACAAGTCGAGCATTGTCTTCATTTTCCGAGAAGGTACAAAATGTATTTTTGAACACTGTATGTAAAATTTATAAGTTTTAAAACTAATTTTCAACTCACAAAACATTGGAAATTTTAAACATGTAAATTACAGGCATGCTACAGTTTTAAATGCAACCCGTGGCATTTTGTTCCCTTCAGCCCAATTTCTTTTCTACCTGTTGCTTCTAAACCCAAAAATCCATTAATCCATTTCCAAGAACTTCACTTCTCTTTTTATGACTCTTTTATGCCATTCGGAGTTCAACAAGATTCTTTGGCTTAATCTTTCGCCGTTTCATTCTTTCTTTATCATTCACTCCAAACTTAACACTCTTTCGATTCACAAACGAGAGAAGAAATAGTCGTGCTCTTTTCCAGATTGAGAGACTGGCCGTTAAACTGTGATGATCACAATGACCTCGTCGCATAAAAAGATGCTTCACAGAAAAGGATTTGAGTGCTTCAAATCTCTGGCCAGTCTTTGTTAAAAAGCTGAGAACTCAAAGGTCATCGTCAACAAACAAACAAAACTAATACAAATACGACTTGGGTAAAACCTTTTTAGCTTACATTTGATTTTGCCTTTCAAGCTATACAGAGTAATTTTATTTACTTGTTACATCGAAAAATAAAGAACACCCCAAATATTTAACATTTAACCTAAAATACACATAAAGAGCGCAGGTCAACATATTTGTTCATAAATATTGTGGGTTCTTTTGAATACAGAGCTTAAAATGACATTTAATGTGCATGCCGATGATTTTGAGAGTAACAAAGTAAAATGACTTGTAAATTGTACAAAGATAATTCCAATTTTATTTGAACACTAATTACAAAACGTACTTGAAATATGGAGTAAAATTTGAACGCCGTTTGACGTTTTTGTGCACTGATTTTGGTGTCAGAACGTTAAGCTTTCTTCTGGCGATGAAGTTGTGTCTAGAAAACACGAAGACTTAATACTTAATACGTACGATTGTCTATGCAGAAGCTGTACAAAATCTTTAATTTCCAACGTTAAAATCAAATGGTGCTAAAAAACGTTTCCTTGATTCATGTAAACATCCTTTCGAGTTTACAGCGCAAAATTCATATTTCAGCATTCAAATTTCCAAAATGTTTAAAGTTTTAGAATATGTAATGTACTTTATTTGTGCTTCGTACAATTTTATTTTTTATTTTCATGTAAAATTTTTCCTCTCACCAATAATTTCTGTACTCATTCCTTCAAAAATTTTGTACGACAACTTTTTGGTTGAATCAGAGAGTAAATATGAATTTATGTATATTTTTTCTCCTTGGTCTAAAAGGAGGTTCCACGTCTTTGTGTTAAAATTTTCCCTTGTGACTCAAACGATGCTGATTCAGGAGCTCTTTTCTCTTGTAAGCGGAATCACATTCTGGCTCTGTGCATTTGAAAGGTAGAATTGCAGAATGAACACTATTTAAATGTTGTGTTACAACTATTCTTTTTTTTCCTCGATAGGGACAAAGTTCACATTTGTACTGTCGCTCATTACTGTGAGTCTTCAAATGAGTGGAAAGACTGCTTTTCTGTTTACATCGGTATTCACATGAGTCAAAATAACAGGCAAAAGGTTTTTTATCAGAATGCACACGTTTGTGAGTTTACACGTCTGCCCTCGTCTTGGCTTCAAAATTGCAGTTGGGCTCGTCACATTTGAAAAACTTCTCGAGCGTGTGACTTTTGATGTGTCGTCTGAGATTTCCCTGGCTTTTTCCGGAATATTTACAAAGTGGACATTTGAATGCAGGTCGTTCTTCGCCCTCTTTTGGATCATGAGTCAGTTGGTGATGTTTGAGGGCTGAAGTGACTGTTGCTGCATATTCACAATTCGGTTCAGGACATTTGAACGGTTTTTCCTTTGTGTGTGTCCGTGAGTGTTTTACAACATCATCGGAACGAGCAGCGGCGTAATAACAGGATTCAAATTGGCAAACAAACGGTTTTTCTCCAGTGTGAATTCGACTGTGAGAAATGAGGGCTTGTTTTTGGTTTGTTGAGTATTTGCAATTGGGATGAGAACAAATAAAAGATTTTTCATCAGAGTGTATTTTTGAGTGTGTTTGAAGATGATCCTTCCGTTTTGCGGCGTAGTTGCATCCAGATTCTGGACATGGAAATGGGCGAGAAGATCCAGATTCAAATCCTGGTGTTGATCGCAGAAGGTGCACAAGTTTTACATGATCAAAAAGGTTGCCTTTTGATTTCGCTCTGAATGGACATTCTGGACATTTGAAGGGCCGGTTGTCCGAATGAACATTCAAATGTTTTTTGTAACGGGAAAGAACCTTTGTCGAATAAGGACAGAAAGCGCATTTGTGCTCTGCTGGAGGTTTTTTAGCTGGCTTCTTTTCGCTTGGCTCCATGGTTGATGAAGTGTGGGATTCCAAAAGGTTGGATTATTTTCTGAAACAAAGTTTAACGTTTCATTTGAGCATTTTAAACAAAACAAATTTTAATTTACTAAGAAAAAGATTGTGGTGAAAAAATGCATTTTTCTCTACTTTGATCAACTCTGCGGATGAATAAGTAGAAAATTTACAGAATAAATAAGCGGATTTTTGCGTTGCGTCTAAACTTTTATAATAAGAACTAAATGTATTTTAATTTTGAGTTGCTCAGTAAATTTACACAGTTCTCTTCTGTTTGATTTCCCGAGTCCATTTAATGCTAGTTAATAAACGTTCACTTTAAAAATACCAACAAACGTTGAGACGTCTCTTCGTTCACTAAACGTAGGTTAAAGTTTTAATTTCAGTAGTCCAAAATAAGCAGCAAATTCAAAACTGAGAGTAAAATAAAACGTGTTTTCTGTAGATAATTGTCCTGTACTTTAAACTGTTTTAAAGGAGAAGGCATTTGACTTGGAACAAAAAATGAATTGTGAATGGAAGAAACGAGAAGGGATGAAAAATGCTGGGAAAAAGAAAAGGGAAATATTCCCAGAACTGGAATTAAAAAATGGGTTTGTAAAGGCTTAGAAAAAGTAAAGAGAACGAACTTAACGTTGGCTCTTTTTCCAGAGTACAGGATTTATGTTAAAACTCAAATTTTCCACTTGATGCAACTTTAAAAGCAGACGGCAATTTTCAACAGCGTTGTCTTTTTTTCAATAACTTCGAAATGTGAGTTTTTGTGACGCAATGTAATATTCTATTGCATTTATTGTATAAAATTTAAAGTATATGAATTCATATTTGATGGCAAAAGATTGAGTAAACAAGTTTTTTTTTTACAACTTTTAAAATCAACCATCTGAATTTTATTGCATTTTCTGTGTGCAACGCATAATCTTTTTATTCTGTACAGTTTAAAACTTTTTGATTAAAATTATGGATGCTTTTTGGCATTTTTCTCTATTTCGTTGAAATAGCTTTTTTACCCAATACAACGCCGCTTAAACTTTTTGCGTCAGTCTGCACACCAATCTTGTAATAGATCTTGCGTGACCGCAAAATGTTGTTATTCAGTGGAAATAAAACAGATTTCAGGAACTGGAGCAATGACACAATTTTAATAAATATTTTACTGTCTTTTCTATCATGTTTTATAAATCTTCTTTGTCTGGTGTCATCTTACGGAATGTAACCGCCTCAATGCAATGGGAAAGCTGAGATGTTTATTTTTATTCTTTCTTGTGAATCCAAAGATGGTTGTCTAGATGACCTTTTGTCTTGGCTGCATAATCACACTCATTTTGTGAACATTTAAAAGGTCGCAGGTCAGAATGAACTTGTTTGATATGGTTCACAACTCCACTTATTTGTTTTCCTCGGAATGGACAAAGTTCACATTTGTACTGTTTTTCGTCACTGTGAATTTTCAAATGGCGGGAAAGAGCGGTTTTGTATTTACTTCTAAATTCATATGATTCAACTGAACAGGCAAAAGGTTTTTCATCAGAATGTACGGCTTTGTGTTTTTGAAGATCTGATTTCCTTTTGGCCTCGAAACTGCAGTTCGGCTCGTCACACTTGAAGATTCTTTCCCCTGTGTGGCTTTTGATGTGTAAAGAGAGAAGTTGTTTACTTTTTCCGGAATATTCACAAATTGGGCATGAAAACGAAGGTCGTTCTTCGCCCTCTTTTGAATGATGATTAAGTCGATGCGAACTTAGATTTCCGTGCCACGCTACTGCGTATTCACAATTCGGCTCCGGGCATTTGAACGGTTTTTCTTTTGTGTGGGTCCTTGAGTGATTTTGAAGCTCATTCACACGGGCCGAGGCAAAAGAACAGGGTTCAAATTGACATACAAAAGGTTTTTCGCCCGTGTGAACTCTAGCGTGCGAAACGAGACTTTGTTTGTGTTTCGTCGCGTACACTCTCAGTTAAAGTACATCCTAAAGGGAACTTTTTTGGAGCATCTCCTATATAAAACTATAGGAGAGACGCTCCAAAAAAATCAAAAATACTGAGAGTGTAGCTACATTTAGATTGAGAACAAATGAATGATTTTTCATCGGAATGGGTTTTTGAGTGTTTGTTGAGATTTTACTTGAGTTTTGAAGTGTAGTTGCATCCAGAATGTGGACACGGAAAGGATTGAGATTGTAGAGCATGTGCAATTTCTGCATGTCGTTTGACATAAATTTGTGTCTTTGATTTGAATGGACATTCGGAGCACTTGTACGGTTTCACAGCAGAATGTGTAGCTACATGATTCTTGTAGTTCTGAAAAATTCTTGTGGCATATGGACAGAGAGCGCACTTGTGCTCACGAGGATTTGCTTCGGATTTCCTTGTTTCTTGGCCCTTCATTTTGAGATAAAATTGCAAAGCTGCAAGAGCTAAGTTTTAAAACATTTCTAATTTTTACGCAAAAGTTTTCGTATAACTTTAAAAATTTGTTTGTGTATTTAAGAACTTGGAAATTGCATTTGTAGTTTTGATCGTCTTCATTATGAATCGAAATAAATCTTTTGCTTTGGCTGTATACTTTTCACTGTGTTGAGAGAAAACCTACTGTTTCCTTGAGGCCAGAAAATTTAAGCAGAACCAACGGCAGAAGAAAAGAAAAGGGATGGAAAATGAAGAGAAAATACGAAGTAGAAGGGACATTTCTATTTCTGGAACTGGAATTGGAAAGTGCAACTTTGCTTGTATGGCCTGAGGAAAAGGGGACAAAAATAAATACGATAAAGTTATTTTAAAAGCATGAATTTTGTTTCTCGAGGACAGGATTGCATTTGTGACTAAAGTTTTCCAATTTCTATAAAATTTAAAGCACAAGGAAAAATATAAATGCAAACATGAAATAAAAAAGCTTGCCAGTCTTCAAACCTTTTCCCCGTAAGTTAAAAAATAGTGGAACTTTTTTATAAAAACCACACAAAATATTACAATGAGCCATGAATCAGTCACTGCGTTTAATGAAATTAAAGGTTCTTAATCAATCATTTATAGTTTCTAATACAAGAAATAAAGAAACGGAATTGTCGGCATTCATCAAAAACCTGACAGTCAACTAAATGAACTTGTGGTTTTGAGATTTCCAATTTTTCAGTTTGTCTAAACCAAACAACTTTTAAACAATGGCCTGAAGTTTCACTTTGAAATATCATCAATCTTAGTTTTACTGTTGATGGAGATGATTTTGCAAATAAAAATTGACACGAAAAACAAATTACGAGTGAATATTTGTCTATTTCATTGGAACAGAAATTGCAAAGAAAATTTAAAATGTTGATTGAGAATTGAACGCCGTTTTCTATTTTTATTCATCTTGTCCGGTCGTAAAGTGCAAAGATATAAAACGGAGAACCATGTTGTGTTTGCGTGGGTTCTTAATGCATTCTAACAAATAGAATAAGATAGACTGCTGTTAAAGCTGTACGATTCTTCAACACATTTTTGAAATTAAAATTTCTGAAGATGTAAATCTTTTATTGATTCACAATTTTTCGAAGCATAAAATTCAAAATTTAGTATTTTAACTTCAAATGCAGTAATATTTATCACGGTTTTTGGTGTTTTGTAATATTTTGTTTTCATGTATTTGATTTCATTTTACCAGTCATTTTCATATCTTTTTCTTTAAAATTCTCAAAAGGTTTCTTTTTCATTCAACCAACTGCTATAAAAATATATGCACATTTTTTGTCCGTCACAAGAATGGAATTTGAATGTTAATTCAGATTTGAATTTTGATCAGCTTTGTAATCCCAAGTCGAAACGGAACATGATTATTTTTGTTTTGTTTTGTGGGTCAAAAGGTGGCGCTTTAGGTTCGACTTTGTTTTTGATGCAAAATCACACTTTGACTTTGTGCATTTGAAAGGCCGAAAATCGGGGTCAGAATGTCCTTGTTCTAAATGGCTTCTAACGACTTGCCTTGTTTTTCCTCGGAATGGACAAAGTTCACATTTGTATTGACGTTCGTCGCTGTGACTCTGCAAATGCGTGACAAGATTTGTTTTAAATTTGCAACGAAATTCACATGATTCAACTGAACAGCCAAAGGGCTTTTCATCGGAATGGACAATTTTGTGACTTTTAAGATGCGTTTTTGTCTTGGCTTCAAAATTGCAATTGAGTTCGTCACACTTGAACCGTTTTTCCAGGGTGTGACTTTTGACGTGAGCGGTGAGATATCTCTGAGATTGTGTTGAATATTCACAAAGTGGACAAAAAAACGAAGGACGTTCTTCGCCCTCTTTTGGCTCATGAGTCAGCCGATGTCGCTTGAGATGTGGTTATTGGGCTGTTGAATACTCACAATTCAGTTCTGGGCATTTGTACGGTTTTTCTTTTGTGTGAATTCTCGAGTGCCGTTGAAGATTACCCAGCTGAGCCGCCGCGTAAGAACAGGATTCAAACTGGCAAACAAACAGTTTTTCTCCAGTGTGAATTTGAGTGTGTGAGATGAGACTGTACTTGTCATTTGTGGAATAGTTGCAGTTGGGAAATGTACAAAGGAACTCTGGAGTTTCATCCGAGTGGATTTTTAAATGTCGAATGAGAGTTGACTTTTGTTTTGCAGCGTAGTTGCATCCAGACTCTGGACATGGAAAAGGACGAGAAGATCCGGTTGCCGATCGAAGGAGATGCACAGTTTTCAAATGCTGCTTGATGTACGTCTTCCATTTGGATTTGAATGGGCACTCGGGGCATTTGAAGATCTTTTCACTTGAGTTGGTTTCCATTTGATTTTTGTAGTGACTGAGGCTTTTTTAAGATCCACTCCCACTCGCTTTCACTTTGTTTGTTAGTGGCCAGTAATTCAATTTTCGAAAGGCTTTACGAATAAAATACAAACACTAATTGTAAGAGTGCAGTCAGATTCAAATAAATCTTTCTGCTTGTAGCGCAGAGATAAATTGACCCACCTGGAGCTAAAAATGCTGGGCCAGTTGTAGAAAAGAGAAGGGGAAAGAAGAATGCAAATTTCTGGAACTGTAATTGGGAATTGATCTCGGATTAAGGATTTACAAGAGCTTCTAAATTTCCAGGTAAAATACGCAAAGGTTAATTCAGTGTTTTTAATGTACTGAAACAAATCCATTATCAACGACAAAAAACTTTCCACATTTTCATACAAGCAAAGGGAATAAAGTGGTCTCTTGAAAGCATTGCTTAGCTTTGTGGATCTTTTATCTCTTTCTCGTTGTTTTGCATTTCATCAAAATTCAAGAATCAAAGTATTATGCAATGAAAAGACTGTAGTCATCTTCCATAATGATTGTTTTCCTATTTAAAAATAAAACAAAATGGCGTTAAACTAAAACAATTTACAACTTGGCCAATCTGATGCGATGGTTGCAAAATTTTGTCCCTTTGAGAACCCTTACTCAATTCAACTACATAAACCAAAGGTTTCAAAAACTCTATAGAAAACTCCAGCTTTAACAACGGAAGAGGAGGCAAAATCAAGAGAAATTTAAAATGTCGCTTAAAGAAGTTTTAAACATGCCAAAATTTTAGCCATTCAATTAAACGAAAAATGTAGTGCTTATTAATTACATCGCCCACCAACTTTTCAGCCTCTTCGCATAAGCTGGGCCAATTTTATAGTCTAGCGAAGCGCTCAGGAAAGTGAAACAAAATGGAAAAAGAAAAAGAAAAACACGTTTTTTGGTCAAAAGCTTGGAAACGCAACTGAACTGAAAACTGTTGTGGGATTTCGAGACCGGTCAGAACATTTTTTCAGGCCATTTGGAATTTTGGCTCTATCAAACGCAGAGCAACTAAAATTTGAAATTCTCACGCAATCTATCAAACAACATGCAAAATTATGATTGTAAAAAGACAAAAATGATTGAAGTTTAAAGCTTTCCCAAAGCAAAAGTCATTTCATTGCAACGATTTACTTTGCAAAAGTTGTTATTCTTTACAATATACGTTTCGAAGAATGAATACAAAAGCAATATTTAAAGTTGTACACAATGAATATACATTTAGTCATACGTAATTTCCGTCCCATTCAAGGAATTAAAGTTTCCAGTGGTATCTTTTTTTTACATCCGAGCAGAGTTTTTTATGTCCTCTTGTGAGTCAACAGGTGGCGATTTAGGTTCCCTTTTGATTTTGACGCGTAATCACATTTTGGTTCTGGACATTTAAATGGTTTGAAGTTAGGGTCATCGTGGACATTTCTTATGTGATTTGCGACGGCACTCCTTTGTTTTCCTCGAAATGCACAAAGTTCACATTTGTACCGCCGTTCGTCGTTGTGGATTTTTACATGCTCGGCCAGAGACCTCTTTTGTTTACAACGAAATCCACAGGATTCGACTGAACAAGCAAATGGTTTTTCATCAGAGTGGACAACTTTGTGGTGTTTTATTTCTCTTGGTGTCTTGGCTTCAAAATTGCAGTTAATTGCGTCACACTTGAACAGTTTTTCGAGGGTGTGGTTTTTGATGTGCGCTGAAAGATGACTTTTGCTTTTCCCAGAATATTCACAAAGTGGACACAAAAATGTAGGGCGTTGTCCGCCTTCTTCCGGTGAATGAGTCAATTGATGTCGTTGAAGATTACTCGTGATCGCCGATGTATATTTACAATTGGGCTCAGGACATTTAAAGGGTTTTTCTTTTGTGTGGGTTCTTGAATGTTTCACAAGTTGGCCCTTGTCAGTCGCGGCAAAAGAACAGGATTCAAATTGACAAACAAACGGTTTTTCGCCCGTATGACTTCTATTGTGAACTGTGAGATGTTCTTTTCGATGTGAAGAGTAATTGCACTTTGGATGAGAACAAGAGAAAAGTTTTTCAGTAGAGTGGGTTTTTAAATGTGCAGAGAGATTTCCTTTTTGTTTTGCTGTAAAGGAGCATCCAGGCTCTGGACATGGAAAAGGTCGAAAGGATTGTGATTGAAAATAGTGGATATTTTGCACATGTTTTTTGACACCTGCTTTTCGTTTTGACTTGAATGGACACTCGGGGCATTTAAAGGGCTTATCACTCGAATGCATCTTCGTAAGGTAGTTCTAGTTGCCGAGGTTTTTTTGCTGAGTAAAAACCGAGGTGGATTTGTGCTTGTGCTAAGTGAAATCTGTTTTCTCGTGCTAGTTCTCTCAGCCTTTGGGGTTCTCAAGATAATAAACAAATTTCTGGATGATTTGTGGTTTAAGATACGAAAAATGGAACTCAATCTTGAAGCGCCCTAAAATTTTCTGCCTTTAAAAAAACGACAGAGGCTAATATTGTGTTAAAACTATCTGGGATAGTCTGCTTGAAACACAAGTGCCAGTGGATTCAAATTCATGGACGTGAGCTTGACAATGTACTTTCACACATATTCCAATTTTAACTGACCACTTTGGACCTGAACACTTTGCTGTGTATTGAATGGGAGAAAAGAGAAGGGCCAAGAAAGGAAATTCTTGGAGTCGGAGATTACCAATTCATGGAATTTAATGGGTGGAGAAAAAATAAAGCTACTAGGATTTGGACTGGCTGAAGTTAATTTTGTTTTCCAAGTACACGAGTTCTATTTTGAATATTCATATACTGAATTGAATTGGTCAACGCAACGAGCAGATTCTTAAAATTTGAGTTACGGCCCGTTGTGGCAAGAAAGAAGGCAACATAAAACTTGAAAACGCATAAGATACAAATGACAATTATTATTTTTGTTTTTTCCAGTGGTTTTCAACTATAGTAAAATTTAATCTTGTGTTATTTTGAATTTATTACACCGTTTCAACTTAAAATGGAACGTTTTCAAGTGCAGAAGCGGTTTTGAAACATAATGTATGCGATTCAGTTCTTCCCGCGCATAACGAATATGTAGGTCGTTTCCATGCATGGGCTCATTTGAAAAGGTTAAAAAACCAACTTTTCATTGAGAAATTGTAAAACTTGGACGCCGTTTGAACTTCTAAAAACGTTTTGAGCCTTCTTCTTCCTATAGTTTTGTGACTTCTGACTCCTTCTGACTCCTTAGCACCTTTGAAAGAAAACGACTGTCAATTCTTTTGTCTTTCTAAATCTGCTTAAAAAGTGTAGTTTGTGTAATGTAAATGCCCGTTGAGTGTTTTCACGAATAAAATAAGCCATTTTAAATTTTATCGCTTTCTGTGAATTATAAATTGTACATACTGCAAAAGAAAAGTTGACGAGAGTCCTGTGAAATTTCCCTCGTGTTCGTGCTTTGTTCCTTGGAATGGAAATTTGCATTAAAACAGACAAAAACATGTAAACGGAAAACATAAACTAGTGAACAGATTTCCACGCCGTTTGAAATTCAGCGGTACGTTTGTTTCATTGTTGCCACTGAGTTCATTTTTTTCCTGGTGGCGTAATGAAAATCTGCATAATCTACTCTCACAAGTCACAGCACTCATTTTGTAATTGCCTGAATGCATGTAAAAGCAAACGTGGGAAAATTTGAGTCCCCATATTCAGAAAATTTAAAAATAAATAGTGTGGAAGTTGGAAACTATTTTAAATTGTCGCTGCAAAGTTTCAAGTTTATTATGACATTTTACAAATACACACTAGAAAAATTTGGTAAAATCACTTTAAAAAAAATATTTATTCGTAAACAACCATCACGAAGTTTTACATATCATGACTTTGGGGTGTCTATTTCAACCACCCACAAAACAATTGGTTTCACCCACAAAAACTTACC
>JAQGBI010000839.1:0-12576 GCA_034698325.1 Sminthurinus elegans | reverse complement strand
CAATTGGTCCACTCATCTGTGGGCTCCAGGCATACTTTGCATAACCTCTCGGACTCGGGTTTTTCTAAAAACTCCATGTAAGCACGTTGAATTCTTTCCACTTGGCGATAATGCTCTAAAAATATAAAATAGAATAAAATTATTTAGTACGAATTCTTAACGAAAGTGTGTTTACATGGATTGAAACATTAAATATAAAATACTTCTACTTTCTTGTCACGTAAAAAATATTTGTAGCTTTTAGGCATGTAAAAAAGTATTTCCGTTTGCTACCTTCTGCTTCCGGTGAAAAGGGTTCTTGTTCATTTTCTGCAGCTTTTTCTGGTTCTGTGGGGGATGGATTACCTGGTTAAAACAAAAAAAATAATATGCATAATAAGAATCATAATAATTTCACAATGTTTGAATTTGGTTCTAAAACTATTTCAATATTTAAAGTTTATAATTTCGTACACATTTTGTAAACTGCTAAATTCTCTTTTCACTTTTCACTCAAGTTATACTAAATGTGTAGGTATAAGGTTAATTGTCTTTTGTATTTTGTGTGATTTAAAAGTTAAATTCAAAATTGGATTAAAGTTTAAAATTGAGGAATCCACAAGTCACAAAATTTGCTTTGGTTCAGCAATAATAACTTGGCTATTATATAGATCGGAATTTACTCACACACTGTATAATTTAGCATAACTAGTTAAAATAAAATTGTAGTTAAATATTATGAGAAGGAGAATTAGGAAAAGATTTCAGTCACAAATCACAAAGTTGTCTTTGGGCAAAATATTCTGAAAATTTAGGTTAAAAAATTCAAGTGGTTAACTGCTTATTTTGTGTCTCAAAAATTCAAAATGAATAAACAAAAATTAATTTTTATGCAGCGTAAACAATAAACAAAAATTTTTACCTGCGTCTGAACTTGTTTCTTCTTGTGGAATTGTTCCCGGTTTTGCACTTGTCCCTGGTTCAGCACTTGGTCCGGGTTCGGAGTACAGGTAGTCATGGTCATGGTTTACAGCGTTGTATACAGTTTGAGCTGGGGGCTGTTCCTCATCACCTGCATAAAAATGGAAAAATGAAAATTAGCATAATAATTTTATTTAAAAATATTTGAAATTCAGTTTTTAAAACATGGATTTAACGTGGTGAATTTTGGAAGGGGTGTAAAGTACCATTTAAAGTAATGTTGTCCAAAATTGTTGTTGGCTCTGGCGGTGGTATTTTAAGGTGCTCAACATTGATACAATTAGGGTGAAGGCGGTGGAGTGGGCGAGGTCGAGGTTTTGGAGTGGACGGAAAGAGATTGACTTGGTCCAGGGACAAGCAGTTGACTAGATGTTGTCTCATGTCTTTTTCAATGTAGGTGGGAAACTCAAGATTTTCCTGGACAATCTGAATGGCATTGGCTATGCAATGGACACCACAGTCTATGGAGTTAATTTGACGATCACACTTAAGGAATTGGACGTGGAGAGTTCCCTCTGTCACAAAATGTTTGAAGGCTGAGACTAAAATCATTTGAGCTTCTCGGCTGAGATCATTACAGGCAGAATCGACGACAAATACTGTTGGGACATTGTAGGTGATGGCCAAATTTGCAGCTACGAGTAACCAGTGACTCCTACTCTTGTCGAAAATTATTTGTATTATTTCATCCATTGGTTGAAATTTTGGACAGGTGTGATAATTGAGAAATCTTTCAGGATCCTCAAGACCAGAGAAATTGGGAAATTGTTGTTTTATTAGAATTTGAGCTCTCTGGATTATGGATGAATTTAACCGGCGTTGACTGATAATAATTAATTCTGCTTCTGTCAACACAACTGGAGAATTAGGAGGAGGAGCCAGCTTTTTAATTGCTTCTGTCTTTAATTTTAATTGTTCTGCCCCAGATTTACGGCCATATTTTGATTTAGTTTTCTTAGGTTTCCACACTTCCACATCTTCGTCGTCCCTAAATCAAAAAAGAGAAACTAAACATTTAAAAATACAGAACAAGTATAAATGAAATACAAATCAAGTAAGAATAAAATATTTATATGCACAATACGCAATACGCAAGCAATGTAAAGTACAACGTACAAAAATTTACAAAAGAAAAAAGACAAACATGAAACATGTACAAAGTACAAAGAGGCTAAAATATAGAATTAAAACACTTGCACGAAAAACTAACGACAAAAAATGTACAACACAAATTGGACGCATAATCAAAATGCCTCAAATACGAAACAAGAGCAAGAAAAACTGTCTATTTAAAAGAACTTACATATCATGAATGTCATGTTTTTTCTTGTTTTTGTTTTCTTTTTCCTCGTCACTGGACTGAATTTGGGCAGGAGTTGACTTTTTTTTTCTTGGTTTTTTCACATGAGATTCCATTGTAAGCATTTTCATTATGGAGCTTTGAATGTTTTCTGCCTGTAGTTTTGCAAACTCTCCAGGCGTTAATCTGCTCCTTGTTTTGGATTTTTTGACATTTGAGAAATGTTTTTCTACTAAACCATTTGACGACCAAGTGAAAGAGGGATGGAATTTTATATGACAAAACTGGGACCATAATGGAATCACTGGGGCATATGTCTTCATGAAGGCGTCGATAACTTTTGTACAAAATAGAGGGTTCACATTTGGTTTACTTCCACCTTCAGAATTTTCACTCTCATCTCCATTCACTCTAGAAATGACTCTTTCTCTTGATCGATCAAGTTTCTTGGTGTAGAATGTAAAATCACGTAGAAACTTTCTCTTTTTACTTTTACTTTCTACATTTGAACTTGGCCCATTCACTTCATTTTCAAGGGAGCAATAATTTTCTTCTCTATAATTTTCAATCTCGTCCTCGTTAATATTTTCTTTTCCTTTCATCTCTCTTATTAAATTATTATTATAGGAAGAGTCAAATTTACTTTCAAAAATGGTGCAAAATTTTTCAAATATCATTCGAAATTCATCAAAGGATGAAGCGTGGATTAAATTGGCAAAACAGTGGAGAGCTATTTGCCTTCTAGTTTTGTCCACCCCTTTAGATTTTAGAAGCACACAAAACGACTTCATGAGATGGGAAATACACAGTGTGACGATGACCAGGATTGTTGTTGTTGAAATTTCTCCGTGAACAAATTTTTGAACTTCTTCTAAATAATCTCCAATTTTCATGTTGTTGTTGCAGCAGGCGATGGCACTCTTGATAAGTGCAAATGAAAAATCCGTGGTAATTCTTTTTATTGTGTGTTGTGGAACTCCATATTTTTTCATGACGTCATCAAGTTTTAAATAACACGACATCATCAACTCTCGGATTCTTTCATAGGAATGTTCTGACGTCACGAATTCAAAAGCTGGAAGAATTGACTGTAGAGATGGACCTTTAGTGACGACAGAATACAAATAGACTGGTTTGCTTTTATCACTGCTGTCTACATCCGTTTTACTTTTGAATATTGAACCGGTTGAGTCAAAGTTAAATTCCACAAACCCATTTTTCAAGGCAAGGTCTTTTAATGTAAGAAGCTGGAGTGAAGAGTACATGGTAAAATAAAAATCTCCAATGGAATGGACAAAACCAGGGTAAGGTTTTGCTGGGAGTAATTTTTGTAGTTGTTCTTTCTGGAGCTTTAATTCTTTAATTGGGTTGTTGCTGTCCAAGATTCCTTCCTTTCTTTTTTCATATCTGAGTTGAGCAGGAACATTAATGCCAATGGGACGAATTTTGTGTTGCATAAATTTGGCATTTTCTGAGTTGTACACTTTTTTGTCCATCAGTTTTGGTTCCAGATTTTCCAGTTCTTTTTTCAACTCATCTCTCTTTGTTCCAGTAGTTCTCCTTGAATAAAAGTCTTTACCTTCATGACGACACTGTCCAGATATTTTAATATAAAATTTAACAGGGTAATGTGCTCTAGGGGGTTTAATGCAGTGTAAAATTAAAGTTACAGGACAACTACTTTCACTATTATTAAAACCAC
The DNA here is from genome assembly GCA_034698325.1 of Sminthurinus elegans. NCBI lineage: Eukaryota > Metazoa > Arthropoda > Collembola > Symphypleona > Katiannidae > Sminthurinus > Sminthurinus elegans. The sequence continues at coordinate 8,614 of JAQGBI010000839.1, read as the reverse complement.
ATTTTCCGTTTAAATTTATAAATATTTTAGATTTTTCTGACGGGGTTTTATTTATTTTTTTCCCTTTTCCAGCTACAAAGACGACTGATGGTACAATTTTTTTTAATTCATCATTAATTATTTCAGAATATCGGGTTTGAGGAAGGAATGTGAAATTTTCATAGTCCCAAACTTTCTCCCATTCTTTTGAGGGAATAGTAAGTCGTATACTTTTTACACACTTTAAATTTTTATCATCAGGATCAATGTTTAATATTTTAGATTTAGTGCTCTTACTTAACTTGCCGTTGCTCACATTTGAAGATTTTGATTTCTTAATCCTTGAGCCATCTCCTTTGTCAATATTGTCACTGCTTCTTTGACTACTACTACTTTCACTGCTGCTTGACGATGAGGTGAAGCACAAATTTGATTGAGTCCTCGTCTTTGACTTAAAATCTGTATCACTTTCACTTTGATTGTCACTACTTGTACATTGTGCTTGAATTTTCTCTTTATTTATTTCTCGTTGTGTAATATTTTTTTTGCAACTCTTTCCAATTTTATCATCATGACTCAAATCATTTTTGTTTTTATTCATGTCGTTACCTCGGATCCATTCGTTGTCACTTGTGTCTGAAGAACTAGAAGAGTTGCACTGTTTTTTATTATTGTCTTTTTGTTTATTATCGGAAGTTTCACTACTACTACTACTACTACTTTTAGTACTACTCACACCATTGTTTCTGGTATTGTTTCCAGTTGAAATAAAATTGTTTATTTTGTGGTCACTTTCTCTATCACTTTCACTTTTATTATCGTCGATGGGTAATTTTTTCTTCAAGTTTGAATATTTTGGACTCACGACAGGCCTTTTACTACCACTACTACTACTTTCACTTTTGAACTCACTTTTCCCTTCCTGCTCTGCTTCACACTTGCGTCGTTTTTGTATTGTTTTATCTGTTTGTTTACAGGAACCACTAACATGACTCTCACCATCGTCCGAACTATCGTTGATTATTCCATTTCTGTTTATTATTAACTTTCTCTTTTTTCTCAACACCTTTTTCCTACTCAAAATAAAATCAGAATTTTCACTTGAATCACGATTGTTGTTAAATGAATTTTTCACTCCACTTGTATTTTGGAAATTATCACTGTCACAGTCCATCTCCTCAGGTTTTTTATGTACTTGGTTCTCAATTTGGCAGTTTGTACTTTTTCTTTGCTTGATTTTATTTGGTTTTTTTCTTGGTTCCATTTCATTCGGACTTTTTTGTTGCTCTACTTGATTTAGACTTTCACTCTGTTCCACTTTATTTGGACTTTCACTTTGTTCCACTTGAATTGGACTTGCTCTTTGTTGTACTTCATTTGGATTTTGTTGTTGTTCTATTTCATTCGGACTTTCTTGTTGTTCCATTTCATTCTGAATTTCTCTTTGCTCCACTTCAGTCCGAATTTCACCATTTTGATTTCCACTGACAATACTGTTATTAATTAAATTCATATTTATTCCTTCATTTTCTACCCTGGCTGTTGTTTCCGTTTGAGGATGACTCATTTCTTTCTCACTTTCAGCGGAACTTTCTTCTGTTGTCATTCCACCCATAATAAAATCTAGATGTTGGTTCAACAGATTTTCCACTTGTGTATTGAACTTTCCCAACAAAATTCTACTTTTATTATTTAATTCACTGTGTCCATACTTTTTACACGGCTTCAGCAACAGAATTTCCTTCCAATATTCTTTGTGTCTCATTCTTTGGATATGACCAATCTTCAAGTTATTGCAAAGCTTTGCTGCAAAACATTTTCCCTTTGCAAATGCCACATCATGATTTTTACTTATGGAGCAAAAGCAAAACTGTAAACTGTGGAGTTGGCTAGGGACGTCCATTTTCTGTAGATATGAATAAAGAAAGAATACTTAATATTACTCAAGAATTGGCTACACAAAAATTGTAGCACATAAACATAATATTTCATGCAGAAATTATTTGCATGGGGCATGTGCATCATGAATAAAAAGACTGGAAAATTCTTGAAAAATTACAGCACGAATAATAAAGTATTCATTTTTTTGGTTCATTGTTTTCGTTATTTTTAGTACAAACTTTAAAATTGTGCTCTTAAAATGTACACGCTGACTAGTTTACGATTATTAATTGCCTATTTATTCTCAATCGTGTCCGTATTTTGACGTGTGCCATGTATTTTTCATGTGCTGACTATGACTAATAGAAAAAACAAAATCTACACAAACAGCATTTGTCTGGGATTGGACATGCCATAAATACGAATGTTCTGACTAGTGATTGCAAAGTCTGGGAGACCGCAGTTTCGACGAGACCAAGAGTCCAAAAATGATGGAAAACGGGTATAAACTATTTATTTTGTATTTGTCTAGTTCATATTCACTCAAAGCAAAATTTTAGAAAAAAACAAAACTTAAGGTTTGTTTTGTAGTTCCTCACAAAGTCTATTTCCCTCTTTATAAAAAATCTGAAACCTCCACTTTGTGGGTGGGGAGACTTCGAAAATCAGAAAATTCCTAATTTTTGACCATCTCTTCACTTTTTTCAACTTTTTTGAGTTCTGTCAATTGATTCTGAAAGATTTTTTAATTTTGAGGGACGGATCTTTTTTTAAAGACTCTCTATTAGTTCTAACTTATGTTTTCCTAAAATCCGGCCTGGTGCGACAAACTTAAATATGAAATAGAAATTTTTAGTTCGAAGTAAATACACTATACGTAGAAGACAAAGCAAAATTCAAACTCCAACGTTTCTGGTAATTTACGTGAACCTATTTTAATTTTTTCTCTTAGTGTGTAAAATCGTACATTTTGGAATTGTCAGATACAAAAACTAAAAAAACGGGTTGGGTCTGTGCCAGACTGAGACTCCGGAAAACGAGACTCGACCACGGTCTCGTGCGATCACTAGTTCCGACACAGATACACAACATAAAGTCCAACCAAAGTCAGCTGTTATTAAATCATCCGTGATATCGAAATTACTATTCAAGACAAACTATCTTGCCTTCTTTCTGCATGTGTGTAAAATAAGCTAATATGAAGTACAAACCAGTGGTGAAAACTGAAATATAATTTATACGTTTTTTTGGTACTTTGACGCCACTTGGAATTTTTCTTGTTTATTTTACATTTTCCTTTAAAAAATTGTCTAGTAAAATGAAAACTACGTGAGAACGTAGAATCCACTGGTTTCAAAAACTAATTTTCAAAGTCTACGTACGTTTTTGATTTGACTTTACAACTAGCACAAGCTGAAAAGTATGCCTATCATTAATGTGCAAATAAAAAATATTCCTGTGGTAATTATTATTGTAATTTCTCGATTTAACTCCAAAGCTATAAAAACACAAAGTTGCGTTGTGGAATGTGTGCAGCATTCTCATCATAAATACAAACAGCCAGTTAACAAATTACAAAAATTAAGTGCTACATCATAATTAAAGTCGCAATTAAATTTTGACTACATTTTATGCCTCAAAGATAAATCCAAATTGTGAAAAAAATACGCCGTCTTTACGCAGTTTGGATTTATCCCCCATCTTCTGTTTTCTTTCATTCTTAAAACAAACAGTATTTACTGTAATTTAGATTGAAATGCTATTGCAATTGCAAATTTTATTTTCATTTATCTTTCACCTTATGCAAATTTTTTTTTGACCGGTTTGTAAAATCTAAAAAGCAGTGTTTTGTGTCTTGAGATCTCCATTTCATATTTCACATCCTCTTCACTCTTTACTTTGTATTTCAAATTGGAACTGCAAATTAATTGTGCATATGTATAAAACACTTACGTTAAATGTGGATGCTAAAATTTAAATACTAAACTAAGACTAATAAGAGCCATCGTCAGACTAAATCTGAAAACTAGCCTACGTCCAAAATAAGAAATACTGTACATGTTCACAGTCACCGATATTCGGATTTTGAACCTGACACAATTGTCAAGTTAAAAATAAAACCGTCTGGCCTTGTTCATTTAATGATTAGTCTAGTAAAAATGGAATGTGTTGTGACCACGTCTGCGATTAAAATTTCCTTGACAGTCTCAAAATTCAGCATTTACCATAATAAAGAGGTACAAGATAATAATAATTATTATTATTACTCCCAAGATTCATAACTTTGGCATTTTTAATTACAATTTTTATCCATTATAATAAAACATGAATTTGTGATTCTACGTGGACGTGACCTGAACTAAATATGATGGTGACCTAAGTAATTAAATGTTAATGTTGATAGATTTTTTTAATTGGCTGCTTTTTTAACATCATTTTTTTTGTTTTTGTTTGACATTTACTATTCTAAAATTTACTGTACACTGAACATTGAGTTTCGTTTCCGGCCTTCTCTTCTTTGACACTGCTAAAATAATCTATTCAGTATTTTCCTATTTTATTTTTGTTTGGGTAAACGTTATTGTCATTCATCATTCATAATAATAATCATAATAGTTATCATCATCGTTGTGCGAGATTCTTGGAATTTCCATAAACTTGAAATCTTGAGAAAAAATCATTAAATTGCATTGAAAGTAGAAATAAGCATACAAGAAAAACCTGTAACAATAGTTTTGTAGTGTCAATTACCAAAGTTAATTAAATATCTATCGGCTGTAAGATTAAGTAAGAGTCAAGTTTTAAGATAAAATGCAAAGCAGTCAAGTCAAATGTCATGCATGAGCCCCATTCAAAACCAACCCAATAACAATAAGTAATTTTAGAAGCTATAGAATATGACCCATCTTAAACTAACTAATATCAGTTACGTAAAAGCACTAGCTAAAGTAAAAGAAGATTAATGATAAGAATTAAAAAAAAAAGCAGCAAGTAAACTTACACCAACTCAAAGAGTAGAGAAAAGCAGATGAATATTCAATTCCAAGTTAGAATTGAAATTCACAGAATTATAATTAGAACACCAAACACAGCTTATAAACAAATATAAATCAGGAATCACAATGACATTTATAAAAGTGGATAGTCATTAAAATAACTGCAATCAAATTATTTAGAATTTTAATTTAAATTCAACGACACACGATACACATTTTGACTCACTCATTTTTATATTTCAGTTTCTGGATCCAAAATAAAAGCAACACATATAAATAGAACACAGCTTAATACACACAAAACAATTGCTCACATTTAAGCAGAATTAACTACAATTAAAGTGAAAATGAATGTAAAAGAGATATTCCAAAGCGAATGTTACACGTCACACGACTTGAATATGGAAAGAAAGCAAAATGAGTAAAAAAGGTTTTCCACCCACTGCATGATGAAAGATACATGAGCTCAGGCGGTCAAAACTTCAGTTTGAGAAAATTGGGCGAGAAAAATGTGCAGGCTACAAAGTCTACCCCAATTTCACCTTCAAAGCTATTACATACTAAAATTTGGGGTTTTCAGTATGCAAATAAAAATGCACATGTGAGAGCCGCTAGAATTTCACAATAAAAAGGTCAATTTCCCCAAGCTTGAAGCCCAGCGCTGGTCATTGGATTTCAACGCCCTGCCCAATAAACGCTTTAAAAAACGGCACCGTATGAAAATCAAACGAACATTCACTTTTTGGAATTTCTTCAACTTTTTCGAACTTTTTTCGACAAAGTTTGCCATTTTAAACGAATGTTTTGCGTTTTTAGCCTGTTTTACAGCTTTTTGGAAAAAATTTACAATTGAACGCCAAATTTTGGTCTCCCACGTTTTGTGACCCAATTTGCAACTTTACCTGAATTTTTTAACTTTGGCGCCCCCTTTTCTCACTTTCTTCACCCCTATCGTTTTGGCGCCCTACTCAGCTGTATAGCTTGTGTATAGGTAAGACCAATACTGCTGAAGCCTTTCAAAATTTTAGGTAATGTTTTTCCACACGCTACAAGTTTTTTTAAAGTATGATTTCCTGCCCGGGCAAAATCGGCCATTTTTGTTAAAATTAGTTTTCCAATACTACATACATGCATACGCGTGTGCCATACGCAACTTTTGTGTTCTATGGCCACGTATGTTATCGCATGGTACCACGTTCTTACTTTTCGATAAAAGTACTTTTACCGTGTTCATAGTCCAAATTTTGACCATTTTACGAACGTTTTGCTATTCGGCGCCGCTTGCTCTTATTCATGCGCACACCTTTTTTATTATGTAATTTTTGTGCTTTTATTCAGTTTTCCAATCAGTATCCTGTCGGTGACCAAGTAGTTTGCGTAAAAAAGGCCGTCACCGCATGACCTGCTTCCCCCAAAAATAGAGTTTTGGCCGATACATGATAGAAAATGAACATTGTGTGTTGAGAGCAACGAGAACTAGAGTTTACATTTCACTTATGTATTACTGCACTACTTTTTGCACTACTTTTTTTTGTGCAAGTGGGAGAATTTGCAATTTGCAAAATTGTATTTTGTCTTTTGTCTTATACTCTGGAATATTGAATTAATTAATTATTCTTCTCCTAATTAATACAATTGTTAGCTTTTGTTATATTTACTACTATTTGTGTGTATTTATATAGACTAAAACTACAATATTTAGGCCAGTCAAATAAGTGGAATTTGTGAAAACAAAAGTGACTTCATTTTAGTATATAAAATATAAAATACAGCTGAAAATTGGAAACTGGATTTTTAAGTAAAATTTAGATACATTTATTTGCCTTTCAAACTCGAATCGTCCAATTCTCAACGCCTCATATCTACAATAAGGAATAAATTAATCAAATTAGTAATCCAGATCTCAATTAAAATGTGTAAGAAACTCACAATATATATTTTTCTGTACCAAACGAATATTTTATATTATTTTTATTTTATAGTGTAACATGCAACTTTGTACAAACAAACAAATACTAATGACATTTACATAAATTGTAAATGTACATAACTCTTGATAGGTAATCCAGCATCTCAACAAACTGAAATTCAGCCCGAAATACCACCTCCAGGACCAGCAATCATAATGGAAAACCTCACTTTAAACAGTAATTTACACCGCTTCAAAATTCCGCTTGTTAAAATTTAACATTTTAAAATTCACAGTTAAAAAATTTCAAACTGTATACTTAATCAGCTAATTTTATTTCCCCCGTTTTATGCAGATAATGAGGAACAACCACCAGCTCAAACTGCGCACAACACTATAAACTATAGTCATGAAAACCCGTACTCGGAGTCCGGGCCAAGTGAAGAACCGGAAACAAGTGAAGAAGCAGGTTAAAAATTATTTTTTTCATTTATGCAATATAATAAAGTCTTTTGATTTATTTAAAATTTCAAAAAAAAATTATATTGAGCCACTGAATATTTTTAATCTAAATTTTTAGAATATTTTGTCCAAAGAGAACGAATCCAGAACGACTACATTGCATTCCTAGAACTTCCAGAGGAAGAACAAAAATGCAAAGTCTGTGGCGATTTAGTCAACTCACTCGTAAACTGTTGGCAATGTCAAGCTTTTGTACATTATATATGTGGATATGATCAAGACTTTGGAAATCCATACAGCCCAGTAATAATTAACATTCAAGCTAAACAATAATTTTCCATTCTTTCAGTTTCGACACGAGAAAAGTAAATAAACTAAAACAAATTTATTGTTTCCTTCCAGTTTTTTTGTCATCACTGCCTGGAGGAGGAACAAAACGTTTATTACTGAAGTCTCTCAGATGTAACTTCCCACGATTCCCCTACGAAGAAAAAAATATTCTAAAGGGAAAAAAAGTAGTCTTATAGCGATATATCATATTATTTATTTAACATAGCTTAAAGTTCTGCTCACCTCTATTCATGTTGTGATAATTTAAACAAGTCATTATTGAAAATAATATTATTATTATTATTGATAATGTTAATTATTATTCTGGTTATTCTTAACCATACAAAATCATTTAAGTGCTATTGTCCAAATATTAATTATTATTGCCATTTTAAAAATACTTATCATAATTGCTAATTTAATTAAAATTATTGCTTGCTATTGTTGCTACCTTTAATTATTATTCTAGTTGCTAATATTAATTATTATTACTTCTATTGTAAATCAACAGCAATATTACTTTTAATGTTGATCAAAATCATAATTGTAAAAAATGATCACGTACATTAAAATGGTTCATAAACAATATGAATACTTTTGTTGTTAATTTTCAAACTCGTAATTGTTGTCAATATTTTTCAGAACCACTATTATTCTTGTTTTTCCAAACTGCATGTCGTTTTTTTTTCAAAATCCCTGTTGTTGTTTTGTTTTTAAAATCATTGTAAATTTTGTTGTTCAAAATTATGATAATTATTGTTTATGTAGGTCAAAATTATTATTGCTCTTGTGGTTGTAGGTCAAAATAATAATTGTTATCGTTAATCAAAATCACTATTGCTCCTATTGTCCTCGACAGTTATAGCATCCTGAAATTGAGGATTTGGACGTCAGATGGAGTCACTTTGAAGTGGGAGTGTGAGAGATCCACTACTACCACCACTCCACGTCCACTCGAAATCATCTCTTGGTGGGTCAGAGAGTATCCTTGGTCCATTTTAAGAGGATTTAAGAAGGGGGAAACTTTTTTACAGTCTCCTGAAGTTGAGGATTTGGA
>JAQGBI010000838.1:0-12580 GCA_034698325.1 Sminthurinus elegans | reverse complement strand
TTTTTCTGACGTCTTATTCTTCATTGTCGCGGGTCTTCTAATTTCCCCGCAAGTAAGTAAAAACAAAGAACAAACCTCTACAAGTTTTTAATTTTCAATAATTTTTTCCAATGTAAGCCAATTTTGAATTGTTCTGTTCATATTTAATTTCTAAAAAGCTATAGATTTTTATCATTTTTCTAATGAAAATAATTTTCAAAAAAATAGACTAATGTTAATTTTTTTCGTGCATTATTCGTTTTTTGCAGGTAGATGATCAGGAATTTCCTCAAAACTCAGAGTCAGAGTCAACTGCAGGATTTATACCAGGAAGCTCCACGGAAGGGATTGAAGATTTACTTTTTGGAATCAGCAATCCCGCCAAACGGAAACAGTGGAACAGGGGCCGTTGTCATGGAAACGGGAGCCAATGTGAGAGCACAAACAAAGGTGGAAAAGGACTTTGTTCTGGCCGCTACACCGCTCCGGCTTACGACCTGGTTCGAGATTTTCTTAAAAATCACGGATGTCCCCACTGAACTGGAGTATTTTATGCAGTTGAAGTCGGTTATTACTGTTGCTGTGACTAAGAATACAGCTCAAAGAGACAAGTTGATGAAAATCAAAACATGTCGTCATGTCTTCATTTCTACGCTTGTCTTAAAAATAAATGAATGATAAAAATAACCAAAATTTTGTTCATTATGATTCAAAGAAAATTCAACTTTTTCCGCAAATTAAAAGATAGACTAAAATTTTGAAAAGGAAGCCACTTGAAATTTGCACTTGGTTTCATGTTTTCTCTGGCTATTTTTGTATCACTTATTTTTTACTCACTTTTCATAAATTCTAAATTCAGCATTCACAAACAAAGTCACAAAACTCCCAATATTCATTCCGTATGAATAAATGCTTTTCAAAATTAAATATAAGAGTGTATTCAAAAAATTTTCCTCTGGACTTCCTACTCGTCACTCGTCACTCGGAAATTCCGTTACCTTTTTTATATAAAAGTAAACCTCTGTATTTTCAATTTTCAAGTGGATTTGTAGTTTGAAATACACTTGACTCGTTAAAACAATTGGACGAAATTTAGTACATTTCATTAGAGATTTGATGGTTGCCTGCCCATTTTCCACGTACTCGAAAATTACACTATTTTTGTACACCTCTTGTAGCTCTAATGAAAAGAAATGTAATTGATGGACATGAATGAATCAAGAGAAATTGAGTCGAGTTTCCATTTTAAAAAAATTTTTCACATACATATTTTTCCTCATTTTGTTTTTCTGGAGCAGATATATCGACAAATTCCGATACATTTGATGACGAGTATTTAGTATTTAGATGAGAGACTTTGATTAGTTGAATTCAATTAGCTCATGCTCTCTCATCTGCCCATTTTATCCATCCCCTTTGAAGCATAAATGATTAAGGCTCCGGAAGCGAAGCTGAATATCACAAAAGTGAACCTTCCCGCAGCTGCATACCATTTTTGTCCACTCAAAGGTTTGTAAAACCTTTTAAAAAAGTTTTGTCAGTTCAAACGTTTTCTCTGCCTTTTGTCCGATTTTGTTTCCATCTTTTGTCCACTTTTGTGTCCGTGTTTTGTCCACTTTTGTGTCCGTCTTTTGTCCACTTTTGTTTCCGTTTTTGTCCACCTTTGTATCCTTTTTTGTCCTCTTGTCCAATTTTGTTCCTTTTTTTTGTCCTCTTGTCCCGTTGTCATTTTTTGTCCTCTTGTCCACTTTTGTCCCTTTTTCCGCTTTTTGCCATCTTGTCCCGTTTATCCGTTTTTTTGACCTCTTTCCTCTTCGAGGAATGAATCCAAACGAGACTTTTTTCACCCTCTTTACTTTCTTTCTCAACTTTCTTTATGTGTATTCGTTATATGTTACTCGACCTCTGATCCCTAATTTCTAGTCCAGTTATATTTTCAAGCCCATTATATTCTCATTCCAATTTTTTGGACTACACAACACACTACATTGTAAACAATTTCCAGCCGTGTCTTAAATATATACACTATACAATATAATAGCCAGTCAGAGAAGTTGACAGACAAGGGATAAGAAAGCCAGAATCAGAGTCAAAGCCAGAGCCAACAGCAAATAATATCAAACAAAGGTAAAAATCTGGTGTAAATTTCAACATAAACGTAAATACGGATACGAATCAAAATACGAGTGTAAATTTGAGTTGGAGACCTTTTGACTGTGGGCGGTTACATTCTTACATTTGAGACCAGTAGAGTTGGGAATTGGGTTTAAAGTAAACTCCCATCTCCCCAACGTACTGTATCTGCTCTGTACAGCTTTTGTACGAGTATGAGTCACAGCTTGAGTACACATGTACAAGACATAAATAACCTTATGAAACATAATATATATCTTCCCCTCTTCCTGTTTGCTCCTCTGTTCATCTCCTCCTTTTTCCCACGACCAGATGTAATTTCCAATCTTCGCTCTATTCCATCCACTCATTTGAAACTCAAAGCACTCTCCATTTCCATTGTATACTGTCAATTAACTAATAGTAGAATACATACAAAAATCCTGCGCATAATTTAAAAATATGAATCGTGAATCTTGAATATTCAAAAAATTTATTCTCAAGCGGGAAAAATATATTATATTTCATTAGCTCATGAAAATTGATAGAATCTAAAAGTGAATAGTGTAGAAAAAATATAGAAAACCACTTGAGCATCAAGTACAAAGTGCATCTGCAAGTGAACAGAGGAAAAAAATTGCACAAGTCAGTAAGTCGCATTTTAATTCGTATTAATAATTTTCATTGTAATAATCTCATACATTAGTACACACATTTTGCTGTTTCGTATTTAAAGCAACTAGTATTTGTATTCCATTGGCCGTTTTTATTCTTGTGTAAAAGCCCATTTGGAATTGTATTGGAAAATTGAAGAATATTTTTACTTGTTTGTATAAAAAAATTAGAAGCACTAAAAATATTAAATAGTGTTCAAGAGACACAAAATTAGAATACATGTAAAATGGAAAATTGAACACCGTACCATATTTTTAATTCAATAGTATGGGATTTTGAGTTTTGAGTTGAATATTCATGAAGCATTTAATACGTACAATGTACATAATAAAATTTCCACATGTTAAATTTCAACAATTTTAAGGATCGCCCTTGCCTATGCTTAACACTACGAGGCAAAAGGGCACAAATAGAATTTTACGACTTCCGTTCTTAACGGTCCTTTCAGGGAAAATGGCCTTTCTCGCGACAAAGTGACGACAGGCATCAACGTGTAAGAAAAAGGAAAGACCGGCTTAGCTTTCCCTCTCTCTCTTTTCCTTGAGCGTCATTCAAAAATGAATCCACATTCAAGTAGTGTGCCAGTTTTTGAGTTTTGAGACAGAATATATTATAGTACAGAGAGGATAAAAATAGTTGAATAAATTTCAATATTTTCCATTTAATCCAAATAATTTATATTTTACTTGTAATTAACAGTGTACATTTTAATTACAATTAGGGAAAGTCACAAAAATAACGAATCACATTGTCCATACTAAAACACCAAAATCAAAAAAAAAAAAAGTTTTAGGTAGCAGTCTATACTATTTATTTAATACTCGACGTCTTTAATCCTTTAAATAAAAGTTTTCAATCTCCAGCAATCAAACGAGACAACAAAAGCAACGACGAAATTTTCAAATTTTGGATTTTTATTCATGTATTTTATAATTTCAGAATGGAGAAAAAAGATGCTGAATTGAATGAGCAAATGGACACTGCAAATGAGAAACAGGCGGAGGAGGCGGACTGTCCGTCGATGGATTGGTTCGTATGCGGTTTGTGTAAACAAGTTTTTCGTCAAAAAATTCAGCTGAATGAACACAAACTCGTTTTTCACTTGAAGAAAAAGCCAAGCTCAAAAGGGAAAAAAACCAATAATTTTTCCTCTCCTTCCTCATCCTCTTCAACTTCAACTTTTACTCCTGCTGCTGATCAGAGTGAAAACCAAGTTCAACTCCAACTTCCTACTGCATCTCCAACTCCAACTCCGGCTCCAATTCCAACTCCAAATGCAGTTCCAAATCAACTAATTCTTTCCCATTCAAGTGTCAACACTAGCCCTAATTTTTCACCCATCATTGATACTGCAGAAATTCCAGCTTCAGAAACTGAAACTCGGTCTTTAAACAAGTGAGGCATTTGACATTGATTTTAACCATACTTTTTTGTAACGATATTTTTAATTCAAAGAAGAAAGGAGAATTTTAATCTGTATAATTTCTGGAATCTTACATGAATGTCGGTCTTGTGAAAAGTTGTTCTGTGAGGGTTCGATTCCAGCTGAATCCACTTTGCAAAATTCTGTTTTTTTTTTGCCAACTTGCAAATTTACTTTTTAATTTTTAATGTTTTAAAATGATTTTTATGGGCACAAGAACAAATGTCATCTCAAAAGGCTATAAAATTTAAATGTTGTAGCCAAAAAATAAATATACTAAACTGTCTCCAGCTGGAATCGAACTTCAGACTCCCGTTCACAAGTTCCATAAGACGATAATCTACAATTATTTAGCCAAACTTAAATCTAAAAAGAAATACAAATACAAAATTTTTAAACCATTTTCCTTTTTGTCTTTTTTTCAGCCACTCAAACGTCATGTTAATTTCTCCAGACTGTCAGACGGAGAATGAGAATGTGAATGCGAGGCCTTTGCTAATTGCTCATCCCATTCAATTTCTAAATTCAAATGGACAGCCTGGTGGTTCTGAAAATTCTCAGGTTTTATACACTCTAAGCTCAAGTTCTCTCTCCTCCTCAATCATTTACAGTCCACAGAAATCAAAGCAACAAATCAATATCAGCCCAATCAATCCGTTTACATGGCAACCAAATACAAATAACCTACAAAATGATTTGGGACACCAGAATAATTCTGTCAAAGATCCTTTGTCAAATCAAAATACAAATATTATTATAACATCTGTCAGGTCAATTTTTACATCAAGCCAAAATGAAAATTCAACAGAATTTCCATCAGAATTAGATTCAGGATCAGGATCAATTTCACATCATTTGGCAGTGGATCTGGATGAAAATAAGAAAGAGTGTAAAGAGGGAAGAGTCCAAGTTGATGAGGATGATGATGACACTGATGAAAATGTGGGTGTGGTATTTGAATCCATTTGTGTTCCCGAAAATCCAGATGCAGATGACGTAAAACCTGAGATACACAATGAAGAAATGGAAATTATCGCTGATCCTAGTGGTGACCCCGCCAGACCATTTAAATGCTCATATTTAAATTGTCCACGCCGATTCCCAAACCGTCACGCTCTCAAGCGGCACTTTCTCATTCACAAAGCCAAGCGCCCCTTTCGATGTGATGTCTCAGGTTGCCCCATGAAGTTCAAGAGGAGGGATCACGTCCTCGCCCACATGAGGCGTGTTCATCTTCCAAAACCACCGGAAACAACAACAATCGACAACAACAATAGTCAGCAACAACAACAACACTCAAAATCACAATCACAACCATCGAATTTACCATCAACCACCGCTTCTAATTCCAATTCCAGCTCAAACTCCACTTCAAAGTCTAATTCGAATCCGCCTCCAAATCCCGCCACAAGTTTGAATTTGACATTAAATCAAAATTCAAATTCAATGCCACATGAAAGTGACAACTTCCCCTTCATTTGTAAAATACCACACTGTGAAATGTCCTTTCCAACACAAAAATCACTGAATGGTCACATGCAAGTCCATAAGCGGCGCGGCTGGTACAGAAATCCAACGCCACCTCCCCAAGAAGAACAAATACAAGAAAACTTACCACTACAACCAGAAGCAGAAGCAAGTTTACCACAAATTTCAAATAAAGACATGGAACTTTTCATTGGCCAGGACGATGAGATTGATGTAAAACCGGAAGATTTGAATTTCCCCACCGACTGCAAGAGTATTTTGCCAGAGACCGAATCTGTCATAAATCAAATTGAACCGATTCAAGAACCTCTTCCAATTACAGCAATACTACCAACAACAATAACAACAACAACGACCATTCATCACAACAGCAACAACAACAACACAAGCGGCGGCACACTGATCATCACGCCATCCACAACTAACAATTCCAACTCAAATTCGACTACAGATCAAGAACAACAGAGTTCAAATAGTTCAGCGGCGGGAATTGGAGGAGTTCGGAGTTTCAAAGAATGTCACATTTGTGAAAAAATTCTAAAGACTCAGAAAACGCTCCAGGGGCATTTGAAACTTCACAGAGTTTCCCGATTTGTCTGCCCACATTGTCGAAAGACCTTCACGGAAAAATCCTACTTGAATAAACACGTACGGATTCATCGGAACAATCCGGATCCCAACGCCAATGCCGTCAATTTTGTTCAATGAGACTAAAAAATATCACATTTATCATTTATCAAGCAACCTGGCACATCACACGTCCAAATAATCACAACTTACAACACATGATCATTATTCAAAAATATTATTTATTGTAAAATTATATTCAGATACATTTTTCACATTGTGCCATTTTTGTTGTGTAATATATTTATAAAATAGGTTATATAATATAAATTAAATACATAATGTCAATAAATTTAATAAAACTTTTTACTGAGCTGAGAAATATTTGTTTTTTTTAAAAAAAATATAAAATGTCAGAGACTTTGTAAATAGAAAAAAAAATAAAATTCTTTACGGAAAATGGTAGAAATTGTCCAAATATAAAGTCATTGAAATTTTCCATTCTATTTGAACTTGACCTAGCAGTTGATTGAGGATTTATTGAGGGAATTGAAATCAATTTATTTTTCATGTCCAATATACATATTCAGGAAAAGACTAAGATTAAATTTAAAATAAAAAGGTAGTGATTCTAACCTGAAATTTCTTTGTATTGTGTAGATGATGGATCAAAAAATACTCACTTACCATATATCCAGTCCCGATTTTAGGCCAATTCAATAAAAACCACCAATTTGGACACCAAAGAGATTCGGGTTAAAAAATGACAAAACATGTGTGATCATTCATAGTTTTTATGACATGTTTGATGTACAAAATATTCATATGATTATCATTCGAAATGACATTATTTACACTTATTTTAATAACTTGCTATAAAAAAGTGTACAGTATCAAAATTTTGGTACATTTGAGCACTTGTTTTTAGTGTTTATACAAGAGAGTTTGATTAGTTTACTCCAAGTAGCTCATGCTGTGTCACCTGCTGACCATGACAGCAATTACATTAAATAGTAAACAACCAACTTAAAAATTCCAAACCTCATTTCTATTTGTAGCCACTTTACATAAAATCATTCGAGCCAAGTGTACTTGATCTACAATTGGTATTGGAATTAGCAACGAATAAAAAAGTTTATATTACATTTTCATAAATCCTAAAGATGTTAGATAGTGGACAACTCAATTCACCGCTCAAAATTTAGATTTCATCTGGAAAACATTTAAAAATCGCAACATACTCGAGTTCCATTTTTTGTCAACTAAATTATTCCATCATAATTGCATTTCCTTTTGCATCGTGATTTTACACTAGGGAATGTTTTCATTTTTTTTACAGCAAGTGGATAATTTTCTGATAAAACGTTTCAAATTTCGGTCAACTAATTGCATTAGATTGAATATAGGTATTTTTGGCACCAAATCCTATATTTTGGCCTTCAAACATTTGGTCAATCTCCCTTTAATTACAAAAATGCATCCCACAAAGCTTTTCAAAATGGCCTCCATAACATAACATTTGGGCCTCCATTTCAAACAGTTGAACCTTTTCTTAAAAGTCTAGAAAAGATATTAAATTGGATTTCATCATTTAATCTCGAAAATGGTTTTTTTTTGTCCCCAAATTATTTATAATTTTAAAACAAATGTGGCAAAAAATGCGTGATACTTTCTATTCTTTACATCTTTTCAAAGTCGCAAAAAAAAAATCAAAGTCAAAGTCAATCACACACAAAACAACACTTGACACAGGAAGAAAGGAAAGAAGCACCGACTCTGGACTATTGATTTTAGAATATTGATTCTTCTACGTCATTGACAATGGACGCTGGACACAGAACAAATTTAGTGTATCTTTTACGTAAACTACAGATGACAAATGACACAATATTTTTTACCCTCCGCTGTTTGCTCCCTTTAACTCTCAACTTTCAATTCCTGACATAGTTTTTATTCCTAAATCCAACGTCAAAAGTCGTGAGTCACGAGATCCTCTTTCGTAAATCTTTAATCTCTTTCCAGTTCCAGCATTCAATGTTTAATAACTTGTCCATGTTCCATCGCCCTGTCACAAATTGAGTCGGTCTGGCAAAGGCAGAGATAAACAAACAGTCCACAGTCAAACGCCACTTGGCCAGAAAATAAAAAACTATTATGACTTTTGTCATCTTCAGAATTGACTCTGAATGGAAAATGAAAAGTTTATATTGTAAACTGTAAAAAAGTTGCATGATGAAACTGAAAACTGTTTTGGAGTTTCAAGTACTATTCATTCTTAAATGGGCTAAAAGATAAATAAAAAACAGCATGAGTCTCAAATTGGATTCCGGATTTTTTTTACGCTTTTTAAGCCAATTGGATTTTGTGCATTAATAAAAATTTACAACATGCCCATAATTCATAGTTAATACCATCTTACAATAATCTCAAATCTCAAGGCTCAGGACTCAGGATTAAAGATTCAAGACAAAAATCCTTCTAACCTTGTAAACTTGAAGCATTTACTTTCAAGTTTATTTTCAAGTTGGATAAAAAAGCTTGGATTAAAAACTAAAATTGAAAGGGTGAAACAACTGTTAAATATTTCCAAAATGGGGGAAACCGCCCTTTTTAAGTTGGCTTTGAGTTTGCTCTTGTTGAATTATTCTCACAAAGTTCAAACACACGATTTGGGCTTAATTTCAAAATCCAAATGGAACCCTCCTGAAAACCAACGGCCAATCAAAAAAGGGCAATTGAGCCCATTGGAAGTACAAATACCTCCATCGTTTCCATGGAAAATATCCCATGTGTTTAGCATAAAAAACAAACAGCAAACAAAATCTGGAGGCATTTGTACTTCAAATGGACTCAATTGTTAATGAAGTAAAATTAATTAAGGCTGATGGAATTTCCTGTTGGGAACAAAATGTGCACTGGGCAAAATTACAAGTTTACCCACCCTCAAAAATCGTCAAGGTTACAGATATCGCCATCTTGTTCGAACTGGTCTTACGGGAATCCAACTCAGGTGCACAAAAAAAAAACACGGTCGAGATGAAACAGCAAATGAGCAAATTCTTGACATGAATTTTGATCATCAAGTGGAAAACGATTTGCCTCGAGGAAAATTGGGGCATCTGGAAAAACAAATCTACTTCTGTTTTTTACAGAGGGCTTCACTTACAACCGCGGAAAACGAGTCTTCTCCGCTCAGTACAAAACTACAACGTGATTTTTCATTCGTGATTGATTTTTTTTTTTTTGGAAATTCAAATTCTGATAAAATGTACACAAAATGCCCTCGGGATCACGCCATCTGTAGGCTCATTGCGATGATGGACAAATCCCAACCCACATGAAACATTTTTCTTATTTTACTTTGTAAGTTCTCCGCAGTGTCAGTTTTGCTTTGTAGTTTCTTTTTCGTAATTTTTGTTGCATTTCAGGAATTTAACTGAGCTTCGTTTTCATTGTTGTCCTCACTTTGTCCGTGTAGAAAATTGGTTGACAATTCATCTCCATCACAACACGGGTGAAATGGAAGAGACAAAAGAATTTCAGACAACCGTCTTTAATCCGATGGATGAACCAAGTCACAAAACTTGCATCCATTTCCAGACCGTGAATCGAGAGACCAATACAAACAAACTGCAGATTCCTGAATAAAAGGAACAAGTATTACTTATTACATTTATATTTTAAATCAATTCAGATATTCTTTATTCAATATTTCATAACCTGTTGTCTCGCAAATACATCATTCATTGAATTCCGTCACTTGAGCTTGTAAATTGTAATTTATGAAGCGGAAGTGGTGAGTCGGGGGTTCTATTCCTTACGGATACACTTTGGAAAAGATACATTTTTGCAGTATTTTTACAATTATTTTGATATTTTTTACACTTTTTCATATGCTCAACTACAAAGAACATTTTAAAATGGGTTTAAAAATGCAAAGCATTAAAAAATGTTGATTAAATTCAAGTTTTCCATAGGGCCTCAAGCGGGAATCGAACTCCCGTCTCCTCACCTGAGATCCGAGACTCTTTATCTGTATTTAACGGGATTTGTTTATACTGAACAAGAAAATTGGAGACTCCTCGTGTGGGCTACATGAATGAAAATCCACTGAAGGTGAGAATGCATCCTGCGAGCGTTATGAATTTGGAATTGACTACCCACTTATCCCACGACGGCGCCGTACAAATGTACATCAGTCCTTTGATCATGAAAACCAAGACCGTGTAAAGTAGTGTAGCGTCAAACTAAATTCATGATTCTCAAGTGTAATTTTAGCACAACAAGAAAATGAACAAGAGTAAATAAATCATGGGAAAATTACGACAAGGCAACCAAAATCCGAAAAACGACAACCACACCGAATACCAAAATCTTGGAAATTCTTGTTCATTGTCTCATCTCATCAAATATCAAACTACATTAATTCCTTAAAATCTATTTCCATTTCCGTGTCTCATCATTTCCTTGAAAAAAATGTTGGAGTGTAGCTTCAAGAAATCCGATGGACCAGGCCAACACTGTAATTCCATAGCCCGAATATGCAACGCCCTGAACATTGAACCGAGTCCAAAATTTCTCTCTCTCTCTTCCTTTTCCGGTGCTTTTGTGACGTTTCCATATTCACTGTCATTTGCATACAGTCTTTTTTGTAGTCCGGAGCCGACTCAACTTTGACGGGGATGAGAAGCCAAGCTCCAACAACTGCAGTCATCATCAACAAAGCGACCATCTAAAGAAAACTAAGAATAAATCAATCCAAATCAAATTTTATACACAAAAAAATAATCATAATAGTTTTGAAATAAACACGGTTACAGCGGTATCTAAAGAGCATGTAATTTGGTTTAGCCGTTTGACTGGAGCCGTGAAAAGGTCAGACGAACGGATACGCATAATGATAAAATAATGTGAGCTCGCGGCACTGGCTTCCCAGTTACATTTGGGTCAAATTATACGTAATGCAGTGTGTAGAGGTATGATTCAAACTCAAAGTCAAAGCCAGTCACACACGACACACAATATACAACACACAATGCAACACAACACGACACAACAACCGACGAAAGATGACGAAGGAGCCATTGACTCTGGATTCTGGTTCTTGTGAAAATCCAATGGACAAATGACACAATATTCTACTCTTTCTGTTCAAACTGGAAATGTCTCACATACTTTTTAATTGTGAATCCATCACAAGATATGATTGTAATCTCGAGTCTCAAATCTCAAGCCTCTTTTCACATTCAACATTCAACGTTCCCCATTCAACGCTCTACATCCAACATTCAATGCTTCACGTTTCTTGTTCAACTCAAAAATTGTCAATCGTTCACTCTCAAAGTGAGGTGGACGCGGTGGCTGGACGTTGGACGAAGACCATGCCAAATAAACAGTCAATCCTCACTCGTCTTTAAAACTTGGTCATAAAAGATAATGACTTTTACTTTTGTCATGTTTACACTTGACAGTTGACTCAAAATGAAAAGTGTACACACCAAAAAACAGACAATAATGAATGAATGAATGAATGAAGCTGAGAGTTGACAACTGACAATGGCAACTGTGTTAGATGTTCAAGTACTACTAATTTTTAATGAGAACTACAGATTAAATAAAAACAGCTTGAGTCTGCAACTGGGTTCTCTGCAAGTTTTTTAGGTCAAAATGCATAAACCACTGTATAATAATTACAAGTCCACAGTCAAGTCAATCCTTCTCAAGACTCAAGACTGTAGATTCAAGACTTGAGACAAAAAGAAGCAGGATTTGTCTCTATTTTGATATTTGATAGTATAATATTGCTCACGGAATTAATTTCAATAAAATTAATGAAAAGGCAAAATTTTAACTTGTACTTTACACATTCTACCGTATACAGTGTACATTTTACTGGTTCAAATGAAAATGAAATATAGGAATAACATTATTTATGTAACGTGAGAAATAAGTAATGCTATGACTGTAACCTAATCCATTTATCCACTCATAATTCCCAGTCAGCTCAATGACAACGTCAACTTGCCATTTTGCATTTTGTACCGTTTTTTTATTCCCTTCAAACACTAAACAGAAATAATTATCATGAGCTACACAATTAATGTAGAGAGTGGAATAGAATAGACAGTCATCTATATAGCTCAAATATTCCAACTTGAGCCAAAAGTAAAACTTGCACTCGTACTTTAGATTTTTACATTTCACGTGTACAACTACTAATTATTGTAGCACCTCAAACTATTTTCTTTTATGCCAGATGGAGAATATGAACTACAGAGTTTAGAATTGTCGATTCTGGGCTCCTGTTTTTTACTGTAGGAATATTGACTTAAACTC
>JAQGBI010000837.1:0-12584 GCA_034698325.1 Sminthurinus elegans | reverse complement strand
CCCAAAATTTTCTGATAAGCCGTTTAGCTGTAATTAGTGTATATATTTTAGCCGAGTTTCTCGGCTAAACTCGAGCCCAAAATCAAAGAGAACGACGGCTATCCGTGATACGGGGCTCCCTCAGTATATCAGCCCCCTGAACGGATAGCAATGCTATCAAATTGAGCTCATGGTTTGCAGAAAACTACATAAGTGACACGGAAAACGGAGAGTCAGATAATTTTATTAATTTCCGTTGTCATATTTTATTCAGTGGTTTTCGGCGCCTGTTTTCTTCTCACGTTGCTCTGCCAGCTCTTTTATCGCCTTTATGCACTGTCTAATCCAATGCCTACTGTGCAATTTCTGCTCATTCTTGTGGTCACATTTCGTTGTTATTTTGTTTCCATGTACAAAATATGGTACAAAACATACAACAATTTAAAGGATGTGGAGAAGGGCAAAAGCATCAGAAATTTAAATATGTTCTCAAACTCCGAATTTTTAACTTTATGTTTCACAGTGTAGCCATGCGCATCTTTTTATTCACTAATAAATTTGAGCAATTTTTTCGACGCCATGAAAATGAATTTTTAACAAATTTCGACGCCACTTTGAATTTTCAGACTAGTTATTTGTCCAGTAATATTACAGATAAAAAAATGTCATAAAAATCAACGTAATTGACAACAACTTCTTATAAGGCTATGCGAATAATAAATAATACTATATGCTGAGCGTATCCTTTTATTTAACGCTTTGATATTTTCTCGATTTTTTTGTAATTTTCTTGGCCTTCACAGGTTTACAATTTACAGGCTCCTTTTAATAAAGAATGCATTGTCATAATTTATCATTTACTTGTTCAATTTGGTTCAAAAAAGTGCTGGACCTAATTTAACATTCCTCTGTTCTAATTTTGTTGCTCTTTTACCTGATTCCCAGGAAATTCTTAATCCTTTGACGGATGGCGGGGTTTCAAGAATTTCCCTTCTCTTTTCTACCTTTTAAAACTTCACAAATTTACCTCAATTTTAAATCCGGCCTTCATTCACCTAAAAACACTCTCTTTTATCCTCATTTGTTCTCTACTCTTCGGGAAACGTTCTTGACGTTGTGTTCCAACTTGAGTTTGAAATTTGCAACGAACAACAGATGGCACAACAAACTTGAGCCCGTAAGAATATAAAATCTTTCTGTGTTCACCAAAAACTGTGTAAAAAATAATTTGTAAACTAGTGCTTCAAACGGGCATGTAAATAGAATTAATCAAAAAGTGCAGTTTATGTTTTGTTCCCTCTTTGAATTACGGTGCTCAAAACTTTGATAAATTGCGTTTGACTTTTGTACAAATAGCAGTCAAACAGGAGTCATTTTGAAGAATGAATGTCAAAAAACTTGGTTCGTCTTCTGACCAAAACTCTGTACATTATAAACACCAGGTACGAAATCCCTCGGAGAAAAAGCATTTGAAGTGCCCCGAGTGTCCATTCAAGACAAAATGGCGACGAACTTTAGAATCCCATTTTCAAAATGTACACTTAATTCAATCAAAATCAGAGTCTTCTCGCCCTTTTCCATGTCCGGAGTCTGGCTGCAACTACGCTGCAAAAACAAAATCAAATCTTACCACACACTTAAAAATCCACTCTGAAAAATCTTTGTTCTGTTCTGAGACCAACTGCAATTTTGCAACAAATCAAAAAGAAAATTTCATTGATCACACTCGACGCCACATGGGCGAAAAGTCATATTTATGTCAATTTGCACCTTGTTCTTATGCTGCGACAAATTGCAGTGATCTTGTGGCTCACTCGAGAACTCACACAAAAGAAAAACCCTTCAAATGCCCTGCACAAAATTGTGAATATTCAACAATAAAAAGTTCCACTCTCAAACAACATCGTTTGACTCATCATCCAAAAGAGGGCGAAGAACGTCCTTCATTTGCATGTCCACTTTGTGAATATTCCGGAAAAAGTAAAAAACATCTCTCTCAACACATCAGATTGAGGCACAATTTTGAAAAAAATTTCAAGTGTGACGAGCCCAACTGCAAGTTTGAAGCCAGGACAAAAACGGAAATTGAAATTCATAAAGTTGTGCATTCTGATGAAAAACCTTTTGTTTGTTCATTTGAATCCTGTGAATTCCGTTGATCATTTAAATCAAATCTTTCGAGGCATTTGAAGGTTCACACTGCCAATGACGAGCGGTGGTACAAATGCGAACTGTGCCTTTACCGTGCAAAAGCCAGAGGAAATGTGGTAAAGCATTTACAAACTGTCCATCTTGATCCCGACTTGCGGCCTTTTAAATGCACGGAGCAAAACTGTAACTCTACTTCCAAAACAAAGGAGAGCCTAAATCGACATCTTTTGACCCACAACGGAGACAAAAAATACTCGTGCACATTTCCAAACTGCAGTTATAAAGCTCTTACAAATGCCCAGGTCAAACGGCATCAAATCAGGCACGAGAAACAAAAACACAAAATTTAAAAGTCAACTTTGTGAAGTTGCAGCCAAAAGTATAAAGAAATTGGGCCAAGACATAAAAATTCACACAACAGCGAATCCTATTGTTTCCATTGGAAAATCTTTCAAAACAAATAAAGTCAGTCGGACAAACGACACAACGTTTAAAATGTAGAGTAAAAATATTCTCAAGTCTACAATAAAGAAACATGAAAATCTAAGGCTTTTTCTTCACTTTGAATAATTTGATTTGTACAGTTTCTATTCGTTAAACTTTCAACTAACAATAAAGAATTTGTAAAACATAATAAAATAAAACCCCATTGTTTTTGAGTAAACCAACGTTTTCGCATCATTTCATTCTTGTAGATCGTAGAATGTTTAGACCAGCATCATTGCATTTGCTCGTTGCGCGTGTATCAGCGTTAAGATTCAGCTTGGCTGCACTTTGTTTTGAAAAAATTACAAGCAGAAACTTGCGATCTATTTATTAATTAAAACGCCTTTTCCATGTCAAACTGCAAAACGTTAGTGATTTTTGACAGATGCCGCACAATAACGTACATTTGCATGTTTGAACGACTTCATGACGTATTTTCCGTGCCAATAAAGCGAAAATTAAAAGTGAAGCGTGATTAACATTGCAAGTCAAATCCGAGTTTTGCATGTGAAGAAGAAAGTCCTCGCGATTACGCTGCCAAGGCAAAAGCGGACACGGTAATTTAAAACTTTTAAAAAATATCTTTATTTTGCTGTGAAATTAAAATCGAAGTAAAATATTTCCAATATGAAAATAATGACAGTATGCATTAATGACAATGCCATCATTGTTCTAACTAATGCGACCGTAAAACCCAGGAAGTTAGTCAGGTAGTTAGTTTTTAACAATATTCAAGCCGTTTCTGTCTAGCGCCAAATTTTTACACAGCCATTGACAATAGGCAAATCCACTAATTCAATAAAGTCTTTATAAGATTGTATAATCAAATTGGGAAATTGAGTTTTAATATCAAAACAAAACATTAGTAGTTTCAATACCGTTAAAGTCATAACAATGATCAGAGTAAAGAGACTTGGAAGTACTTTGCGCGGATGTCATCCTCCGTTCTGCAAACTGCGTCAAATGCAGCGTACATTGCTACATTCGGTAACAAATGCTGACCCAGTCAAAACTTCAAATCCGCAACTGATCTTAAGAAGAGGTGAATATCAGTTAGTAATTTCTGGGATTTCCGGGCGTTTCCCACAGAGTGACAGTATGGAGGAGTTTAGAGACAATCTCTTTTCGAAGCGAGACATGGTGGAGCCACAAAATAAATTCAAAACTTGGAATGTCCCTGGTCGATTTGGCTGTATAAAGAATGCTGATAAATTTGATGCACAGTTTTTTGGAATTAGTCCAAAACTTGCCAACTACATGGACCCACAATCGAGAAAACTTTTAGAAGTTACGTTTGAGGCTATCATTGATGCGGGTGATTTGAATGACGCTCCGCTTGTTTTAAACAATGAAATAATCTAATTGTAAGCTGAGTTGCGTTGAGGGAAAAGTTGTCGACTTTATGAGGTTTGTATTGACATTTGACAGCAACAGTAATATTTTAATTGACAGGAATAAATCCAGGAGAACTTCAAGGCTCGTCAACGGGTGTTTTTGTGGGGGCGCTAAACGATGATTCCGCCGCCTACTGGGCGTACAGGGCACAGGCAAATGCGATGGAGGGTTATGGAGCAATATGTGCTAACTATTCTTTGGCCAATCGCATCTCCTTCGCTTTTGACGTAAAAGGCCCTAGTTACATGTTGAGTTCAGGATGCTCTGCGAGCCTCGTTGGGATTGAGGCGGCAGTTCATGCAATACATAGTGGATCATGTGATGCAGCCATTGTGGCGGGATGTTCCATTCATCTCAGTCCAATGACCAGTATGGACTTGGCATACCAAGTAGGAGCACTTGGTGCAGATGGAATGTGTAAAGCCTTTGATGCCGCTGGTAATTAGTTTTAAAGCCAAATTAGTTATGTCAAATATCCAACTATTTCTGCTCCTAAAACATTTAAAGCTCACACTTTAGATGGTTTTATAAGTACAAAATAATTTGCACATTTCACATTGAACTATCAAAATTCAAAGGTGATGGATTTGTTCGAAGTGAGGCAATTTCCGCCATCCTAATTCAAAAGCAAGAGGATGCCAAACGAGTATATTGTAGCATCAAAAGCGTTCAAAGTAGCTCAGACGGTTTTAAAGTAAGCACATGTAAACAATTGACTACTGATTGGACTTTAATCAATTTTTGACTAGATTCTTTCTTCGTTCAAAAATGTTACGACGTATTATTTTGTTGTTGTTGTTGTTGATTTATTTAGCATTCTGGATTTACCTTTCCCTCGGGTCTGGAGCAAGAAAAACTTTTTACCAAAATATACACGGAATCTGAAATAAATCCAGGAAAAGTCAAGTACATAGAAATGCATGGAACGGGAACCCCAAGTATTGACAATCTACACATTTTTCACCTTGACACTGTATTTATAACAATCATAAGCGGTTATGAGCTAAAGTTGAAGTCAAAGTGTCAATTTTATCTATGTAAATAGTTGGTGATATTGAGGAAATTAAATCGGTATCCAGAGTATTTTGCAATGCACCCAGTCGAACTGAACCCTTGCTCATTGGTTCTGTAAAAAGTAACATGGGTCACGCCGAAAGTGCAGCGGGACATTGCGGGATAGCAAAGGTAATTATTGCAATTCAAGAGGGTCAAATCCCTCCAAATCTCCATTTTAATCAGCCGCGAAAAGAATTTGAGCATCTGTTTGACGGCTCAGTTCAAGCACTTCACGTCGTGACTGAAGCCACCCCATTTACCGGTGGACTTATCGGAGCTAGTGCTTTTGGTATTGGTGGAACAAATGCTCATTTAGTCATTGAAGCGGCAACTCAAAATCCGACGATACAGAATTCACTTGAAGTTGAAGTGGGAAGCCATGAAAAATGTACTGAGACAAAATTGTCACGAAAAATTCCCACCATCTTGCCATTCTCTGGTCGAACTGAAGACGCTGTCACAGAGGCACTTGGAAAGGCAAGTGAAAAGTCCAGAGTGGAAAATCCAGAATTTTGTGGACTCATACACAACATATTCAAAACGAATGTCAAAGGACACCCCTTCCGAGGATTTGTAGTGTACAATCCGAGTTCAAATCCGGCTACAGGTTTACACACTCTAGATTTGGACAAAAACATTCAAGTTAGTCAGGTGCCGTTTGAAGTGACAAATGGACGCCCCATTTGCTTCGTTTTCTCCGGATTGGGATCACAGTGGAATGAGATGGGATTGGATCTTCAAAGGATTGATGTATTTCGAGAGTCTCTCAGAAAATCTAAACAGACGTTGAAAAACGTGGGTGTGGATTTAGAGGAAGCATTGAAACCAAATAATCCCAACATTTTTAAAGATGCTCAAGTGGCTGCCCCTTCAATCGCGGCTATTCAAGTACAATTAAAATTTACTTTTTACCTTTTATAGTAACAGTAGTAGACTTGAGAAATCCTTGCCTGCAAGTTAATTACAAAACAAAAAAGATGGAGAACTGTTTTGTTTTTCTCAGATTGCGCTTTATGAAACCCTAATCTCGTTAAAAATCCTTCCGGCCATTTTTCTTGGACACTCTATTGGTGAAATTTTGTGTGGTTATGCAGATGGAAGTTTCACGGCGGAAGAGGCTCTGCTTTTTGAAGAGGCTTTAGGAAGAGCTTCCAACGACTTTAAGAATTCACCCCCGAGCCCGGGGTTTACTGGAGCAATGGCCAACGTTGAAATGAGCTGGGACGAACTTGCCTCAAAACTTCCGCCCAATGTCTATCTTGCATGTAAAAACTCTAAAAATAATACGACAATCTCTGGAGAATCTACAGCTATAGAATCCCTTGTCAAACAGTTGAATAATGATGGAATCTTGGCTGGGGAAATCAACTCTTGTGGTGCTCCCGTTCATTCCCCTCTCATTCATTCAAAAATCATGAATTTTATCAAATACGCTTCGGATTTCTTCCCCAAGGAAAAGAAGCAGCGCAGATCTGAAAAATGGATCAGCTCGTCCATTCCCCCGGAAGAATGGGGAAGTGAACTGGCAAAGTATAATTCAATAGCTTATCATGCCAACAGTCTCAAATTTCCCGTTTTTTTTCATGACGCTGTTCAAGAAATCCCTGAGAACGCCACCGTGATTGAAATAGCACCAAAAGGACTACTTTTGAATATTCTTAAGGGTTCTGTGTCCTCTAAAAACTTTGTGATTGCTCCCATGAGTGGGGTAGGAAAACCAAAATCAGTAGCAGCTGTTGAAGTGGACAAAGTCTCTGACTTTTTAACATCCGTCGGCAAAATTTACAACAGTGGAGTCAATGTGGATTTCAGTGGACTTTACGCTCCCGTTTCATTCCCAGTGCCTGCTTCTACCCCGGGGCTAAGCTCACTCGTCAAATGGAATCACAAGGAGAGTTGGACAACCCCGCTGATTTCAAATGTTTTTGTAAGAATTTAGATTTAGTTTTTTGGCACAAAGTTAAAAGATATGCAACAAGTTATTGCATATTATTGTCATTGTCATTAATTACTTTATTGTTACTTCAAAGAAAGATGGTTCACAAGGAATGACAATGACTGTTGATTTGTCATCGCAAGAACATCAGTTTTTGAATGGTCACAAATTGGACGGTCGTTGTATTTTCCCCGCCAGCGGTTATTTGTGGCTTGTGTGGAGGGGATTCGCCTGCCATCTAGGGGTTGACGTAGACGAACTACCGATTGTTTTAGAAAATGTCGAATTTAAACGAGCCACTTTGCTTAAAGCACATGAACCTGTGGAATTTCGTTTCACCGTGTCACATAGCTCTGGAGTATTTGAGGTAAAAGAGGAGAATGCGGTTGTTGCCAGGGGAAACGTAAGAAAATTGGAGGGAAAAGAGGATTTTGATTTTACTTTCAACGACTTTGATTCCATTTCGTCTGAGACTTTCTCAAAATCAAGATGTGAAAACGGAGAGATAATTTTACAAGCCGATGACATTTATAAGGAAATTCGTTTAAGGGGCCAAGAACTTTCGGGAGAATTTCGAGGGATCCACCGAATCAACACAAAGGGTTGCACAGAATTTTTACAAAAACAAATCTGTAATTTTGCTTGTAACTTGTACTTGATGTTTAGTTTTAACTGTTGAATTCTTTTTGAAAACAGAAACCTGCGGTGAAATTAGGTGGAATAACAACTGGATTGCATTTTTGGACTCGGTTCTACAGCTAACTTGTACTTGTCTTGGAAACCCGACTAATCGTTACAGTATGGTTCCAGTTCGAATTCAAAAGATCAAAATCGACCCATCAACAATCCACGCGTTTGTGAACAAAAGACAACAAAAACAGCCTGCAAAAATTTTTAATTCCAAAATTCCAATTTTAATCCCAGTGAAAGCAAATCAATTTACTAAAGTTGTATCCGCCCCAGGTCTCGAACTTCAAAGATTGACAACTTCAATAGTCTCAAGAAAGCGGCAGGACAAATCTCTACTGGCAGAAGAGTATAGATTTTCCGCATACTTTGACGATATTGTAAATGTAATTTTATCCAAATCCAAATCTGGTGCCAGTTTCAGCTTTGACGACGTTCAAGCAAGCAATCTGGACACGAATAAAACTATTCAAGTTTCGGGAATAATTGACTTGGTAGTAGAAAACACCAACACAAATTTCCAAATTCTGGACGTTTTCACAACCTCTGAAAATTCACTCTCAGAAATCATTTACAAAAGTTTAAAGTCAAAACCACGAGCCAAGGTAACTGGAGCCTATATAGAATTGTACATGGAAATTTCATGCATTTTACACAGTTAAATAGGTACATTATAGAAAGATGTGGATACCTCAAATCATTAACCGTCGACCTTCAACCTTGACAAAAGATTTTTAAAGCAGTTTTTTCGTATATGAAATTTTCAGGCAAACATCAAGCTTGTGTCCACTTTGGAGGAAATAGAAAAACTAGATGAACCAACACGA
This sequence comes from Sminthurinus elegans, assembly GCA_034698325.1. Lineage (NCBI taxonomy): Eukaryota > Metazoa > Arthropoda > Collembola > Symphypleona > Katiannidae > Sminthurinus > Sminthurinus elegans. The sequence goes on along the minus strand of JAQGBI010000837.1, from coordinate 4,067 downwards.
ATGTTGGGAACTGTGGAAATTGTTAAACTGTCGGATCTAAAAACCTTTTCTTTGGACTTGACGGCAGATATAATTTTCCTAGACGATAACAACAAAACGCCTTTGGATTTGACAAAAATATCCTCCAAGTTGAAGGAAAATTCCTTCTTGGTTATTCACTCACAATCAGTCACTAAGAACATCAAAGTTAATATGGATGACATTCCAAGTCAAAGTCACATTCAAAATGCACGGGATTTTGAAAATAAAATTGCAAATTTGGTGAAAATTTCTGAAAAACACTCGGTTAATCTCTATAGTCAAGAGCCTTCAACTTTCAAACTGGAGGTTTTCAAAAAAGTAAGAAAAAACGTTGTACGTATCAATTTTGTTCACCTGTTTTAGAAATGCGGATGCTCATCTTATCCTCATTCTTCTCCTGTTGTTTACAAATTGGTGCTCTGATCCCTCATATCTTTGATTTTCTTGTCTAAAAACGTATAGACAACGCCATACAGCCTCCTTGAAAATGGCGAGATAAAGTCCCTTGCAATTGATGGGAAATCTTACGACTGGCTTCCAAAGCTTCAAGAGTTGATGACCGATGCTGCAGGTGGCGCAAAAACCAGCTCCAGATCCAGAATTTACCTAACAAGTCAAAATGACCCTTTCAGTGGGATTGTCGGTCTTTTCAACTGCCTCAGGGAAGAAAATAAAGGAGCGAATCTCCGATGCATTTTTGATCCAGAGAAGACACTCGAGCTAAAATTTGACAAGCCAAATTCTACACTATCAGACATAATAGAAAAAGACCTCGTGATGAATGTAGTCAAGGGCGGAAAATTGGGCTCATATCGCCGTTTTCCACTCGAAAATGACATCAGCCTCCCACACAAGAAGGCGGAGCATGCATATGTAAATGCACTGACTCTGGGAGATCTCACAAGTCTACGATGGATTGAATCTCCTCTCAAATATTATCGTGATATGGACAAGTCCGAAACGCTGTGCAAAGTTCATTACGCCGCACTCAACTTCTTAGGTAACCAGAAAACGGCAATTTGACTTTATAACTTTGAAAAAACTATGCTTATCATTGACCTGCTTCTATGCAACATGACCTGTGTTCTGGAAACAGATATTATGCTCTCTTCCGGCAAGTTACTCAACAACTTTGACGTCTTGAAGCCCGACTCAGTTTCAACCAAGTTTGGATTCGAATTTTCGGGGATTGACGGAGATGGGAGGCGAGTGATGGGGATGGTTTCGGAGCAAGCTCTAGCCACATCCGTTTTAGCATCTTCTCGTACAACATGGGAAATTCCAGATCACTGGACCCTTGAGGTAAGTTTAAAACCTAAAAGCTAGAATCTTGAGCCTTGAGTCTTCAATCATCTATGTATCTTACAAATATATATTGTGTGCAGTTTTGAGTTTAAAATTTCGATAGTACACAAATCCTCATGCTTTATATTTCTATTTTCACCTCATCATTAGGAAGCGGCAACTGGTTAGTTTTGAAATCTGATACCCATCCTTTCAGCATGAACTATTCAACGTAGCATCAACTACTTTTCAGGAAGGTGGGAAAAGGTTAACTGTTTGGGGTGTTTTGAACGTGCATTCCAGTTCCTGTGGTATACGTGACGGCGTACTACGCTTTGTACGACAGAGGTCAACTTAAACCCGGTCAATCCATTCTGATTCATTCTGGAACTGGGTAAACACACTTAAAATTTTATAAACTGTACACTAAATAAACTACCTGCAGACTTGGAGCTATCAAAAAATCTTTCTAATACGACTATTAATTTATGTGTAAATTGAATACTAATTGTCCTCAATTTATGCAGCGGAATGGGTCAAGCCTCAATCCACTTGGCTGTGGCTAAAGGATGCCAAATTTATACCACCGTAGGAAATGAGGAAAAGCGTAACTTTATCAAGAGCATGTTTCCCGCCCTCCCGGATGAAAATATATTTAGCTCTAGGGATTGTCACTTTGAAACGAGGATTCTGGAACGTACAAAAGGGAAAGGAGTGGACCTCGTTCTTAATTCCCTCTCTGGTGACAAACTTCTTGCATCGGTGCGTTGTGTGGCTGACGGAGGGAAATTTTTAGAAATTGGAAAAAATGATCTGATTGAAAACACAGTATTGGGCATGAGCTGTCTTTTGAAAAATATTGATTTTCAAGTAGTTGATGCCCGTGCAGCCCACCAAGTGCCATCTAAAAGTACCGAAATCCACCCTGTTTTACTAAAATTCCAGCGTGGGATGGAAAACGGAGACGTGAAGCCGTTGAAAAGAAGTGTATTCAATATTGATCAGGTTGAAGAAGCCTTCAGATTCATGGCTAATGGCAAACACATCGGAAAAGTTGTTATAAAAGTGAGAGATGAAAACGGCAATTCTAGTACCCAAGATCTTCCGAGTTCCGTTTCAGCTTCAGCAAAGAATCATACAATATCAAAATCTCCTATTCAAGTTCTATCAATACCACAGACCTATTTCCACAGTGACAAAACGTATATAATTGCCGGAGGATTGGGTGGTCTGGGATTTGAAACTGCAATTTGGCTTGCACAGAGACGGGCTAAAAAGGTCATTTTGACCTCTCGATCTGGAGGTTTAACCGGCTATCATAAGATATGGCTAAAATATTTGGCAGAACATACAAAAGTTGAATTGAAAATAGTCAGAACAGATCTGTCACGTTATGAAGCTGCTCGAGATTTCTTTGAAAAGTTATCAAAGGATGGAGAGAAAGTTGGTGGAATTTTCAACTCGTGTCTCGTCTTACAGGATGCTTTGATCGAAGATCAAACTGTGGAAATGTTCCAAGCAGTCGCTGGTCCAAAAGTGAGTTTGACAAAGAATCTGGACCAATTGACCAGAGAATTTTATCCAGAATTGGACTACTTTGTTGTTTTCTCCAGTCTGGCTTCTGGTAATGGAAATGCGGGTCAAACCAATTATGCTATGGCAAATAATTCCATGGAACAAATTTGTGAGAAGCGAAAGGTGGATGGACTGCATGGCCTTGCAATTCAGGTGCAAATATTTACAAATAAATGACATCAGCTCGTTTTTCAATTCCAGAACTTGACTATAGAAAACAAAGATCGGGAAAACCATAAAACATTTTTTTAACAATCCCATTGGTTTTATTTTTTCGTCGACAGTGGGGGCCGATTGGAGAAGTTGGTTATTTAGTTGACAAGATGGAGTCAAAGATGGATGTTGCAAGTTTTCAAGGAACTGTTCTTCAAAGCATGCAATCCTGCTTGGAAGTTTTAAACTACGGCCTCAACCAGGGTTGCCCCGTGCTGTCATCCACCGTGTTGGATGAACTTTCTGTGGCAACAGGAAGTGGAGCTGGAATTTTACAAACATTCTCCAGGGCGTTTGGAATCAAAGATTTGTCCTCAATCCATCCAAATACCAAATTAATAGATCTTGGAATAGATAGTTTGATCGGAATTGAAATAAAACAAGCCCTTGAACGAGATTATGACCTCTCACTAACACCTTTAGAAATTCGGCGTCTAACCTTTGCAAATTTACTGGCTGTTGAAGCGGGTACCTTCACAAAAGGGAATGTAAAAAAATCGGTGTGAAAAATTACAGACTCGTTTAGTGGCGCTTTTGAGTACTTCACCGGAATCCCCTGACCGAGATTGATGTGACGACCAAAATAAAAAAAACATAAATTATTTGAGCATGTTTGTTGTACATTATGTTATACATAAAACTAGACTGTTGCTTTTTTCTAAAAAAACCATAAAGACTTGTATCACGTTACCGACCCCAACAAACCACCGTCCTCAAATCAATTTTAACTGAAATGTAGTATCTAGGCTGGTAGATACGAGATGGCAGAGAAATGTCAAAACAAAGGGTCATTAAAACGAAACGGCTGGTCTTCTTCGTTCACAATTGGATACTAACAATGGACACTCACGGGGTGTGGCTCGAGTTAAGAAACGAGACCTAGCTCATTTGACGTAGTTTTTAGGGTAGCGCAGCTTGCCAGCTACCCTTTTAGTCTGGACGGATCCGTCCGTCTGTCCGTCCGTCTGTCATCA
>JAQGBI010000836.1:0-12587 GCA_034698325.1 Sminthurinus elegans | reverse complement strand
GGGGTGGATAGGGGGGTCATCACTGTTCCATTACTCATTTTTAACACATCTCCATTATTTGTCATCAAAGTTACTGTGCTGTGACTGTTCACTGAGGAAGAGTTGCGTCCACTTTTACGAGTTGTAGATGCGTTATCATTATTATTATTAGAATTCACACACTGACTACCGTCCAGGTTTGTCATGGAATCACTTAGATGCGTGCTCATATAATTCTGATTCGGTAAAGACTGGAAATTTTCAGATGTATGAGTTCGAAATTGAGTACGACGGCGGAAATTTTGATCTTCTTGTTCTTGTTGAAAGAATGTTGGTATACATATTGCAGAGTTACAAAGACGTTCTTTCTTTAATGTATTAATTTCAGAAGGTACTAAATCTACACAAGGATGTGCTGGTGCTTTTTGTATTCTCCTTTTACAATGAGTCTGTTTCTGCCATTCTAAATCCTTCATCAAAGCTCCACAGACACATAAATTTAGAAATGCTCCGGCGAGGAGCAGTGTTGTGCCTCTCCAACCATAAGAATTAATCAGTTCCGCAGTGAGCGGGGCAAAAATCAAAGTCCCTATCCCACCTCCACAAACGCTTAGGCCGGTCGCAAGAGACCTACGTTGCTCAAAGTAGTATGCAACTGAAAAAACATACACAATAATTGTGTTCATTATTAATAGTTATTACTCAACTCTAATCACAAACAATAAAATTTACATAAAACTATACATGCAATACTGCCATAGGTTCTATCGACAATCTACACGTAAAATATGAGACACTTTTATGCACTATATAATGCAATTTCTTTATTTTAAACCATATGTTTAAACTTCTTGAGTCGTGAAAGCATGTTGTAACTCTTTTACGTACATAGATTGTCGATACTATCCTGCACAACAGAAAACCATGATTTATACAACAATGTGTACAATAGATAATTATGTCACATGATATGAGGTAGTCAGAGGTCAGAGTCATGCGGATATTTTCTTACCGATAACAACAGCAGCGACGTAACACAATGATAATCCTACCAAAACCAACAAATTATACCATTAGTTATTGCTACATTTAGAACATGTTTTGAAAGTTTAGTACTGAGTACACGTGTTGCATTACTAGACAGATACTATAGATAGAAATTTATCCCGTACAATCGCTGAATTGCACGTAACCGATGAATTGTATGTAGCTATTTAATAAACGGTAGCGCAGTCCCATTACATAAGTTTTTGATTTTGGATTGATTTCAATTACTCTACTCTTTAAAAAATATCTCTAACGTTCCTCAAAAATTTGAAAACAAAAGCAGCCAAAGGGAGTATTTCTAAATACAAAGCTATTACCCTTAAAAAAACTACTAAATACACATTCATCACTTTATACAGCATATTTCAAATATTTGTACTTTATTATAACATATTTTTCCATGTTAATTATTCCACATTACCGAAACCTGTTATAACTCCAAATGTTAAGTAGAGCATTTCCACAGAATCTGAAATACAAAAGGTATAAGCTCAATATGCAAGTAGGTTCGGTTCTAATCTACTTTATTTTTTATTTATTATCATGAGCATCCAGTATACTGATTGTTTTTCAGTTTAGTATGTTGATTTAATGAAAAAGCAAATTATTACTAGCATATGAAGAAAGAACGAAGCCAAGTGTACTCAATAGAGATCCCGCAATTGTGACTTTACGACACCCGAATCGATCTGTTAATGACGACGCGATAGGCCCCGAAAGAAGTGGCATTGAAGCTAATAGTGATCCAATCCACGCAGTTCCAGACTTTGAAGATCCAAAATACTTATTAAACTCAACATAGAAAACTCCGAATGAAAACGTTACACCATCCGCAATTAAATTTACAAAGAAAGCAGCCACAACCACCACCCACCCATAGCCACCTAGAAGTCAAACAACTTTTCATGTATTCAACTATTTTTACACCTTTAATCAATTATTATAAAAAGCTTTCCCATTTTCAGTTTGAACAAAAGAATTAGATCTTTTCAAGAGCATTAACAAGTAAGAAAAAGATTGAAAATCAAGGATAATTCATATATATGCATATATTGAGTAAGACAGACAGACCATCAGGAGCTACTCTCTGGAATCCAGCCGAAACTTCCGATGTATCAGTATCTGTGGATTCATGTCTCAGACGACCCCTTTTTTTATTGGTAATGGAGCTACCATGTCGATTAGACTGCTGAAGCATTGATGTCACGGCCCCAGGAGCCAATTCTTCATCCTCAGTTGCATGAATCCTTCTTTCATTACGTTGATCTATCAGTTGTTCGTCAATTCCCATCTCACGAACAGGATTCCTATGAAACTGCAATGGATTGAGTGATGAGAGATTTCTTTCTTGCCCTATCCTTCCCACCACCTCTATACTTTTATAAGTATATACCTGAAAACAAACAAACATTTTCTTCATGGTCCCTGTCAATGCCCGGACTATCCATGCAGAAAGAAGCTTAAGAGACTCTAACCACAGCACAAGTTAGTCTTATCTAATACAATCAAGTGACGGAAAAATGCAAATAACAAAATCTGCATATTTCTATAAAAATACAAAATACTGGACTTATTTATTTACATCTGCTATATGTATATATATTAGTTGTATACATGTAAAATAACTACACATAATATTATAGTATTATGGTGTGAGACATTTAGAATACGCAGACTTGCATGGTTTTACATATGTGCTAAATTGAAATAAGGGCTATGTATTAATTTTTTTTCACAAGTCCACACACTTGTGCGGATAATATTTTATCTTAGAAAACAGTCGCACTGGTAAATCGTAATATCTATTGAAAGTTATAAATTATAAAGTTTATAAGCCACCAAAAAATAATGAGAAAAACATTTACGTTTGATCGTACAACTCATGTATACATCATGTGCATGCACAAGCTTAAATGTATATTATTATTAGTATGATGAAACAATTAACGTATAGTTCCAAGACTTTTAAGTCACAAATCCTGCAAGTGCATCCTCTCTCTCTGGTACATGGGCTCATAAGATAGAAACCGAGTTTTAGTGAAGTCCTATTACAGAGACACGAATTATTTACTGACAAAAAAAACTATTGAGAAAAATTAAAAGTTTCGTATATGTGTACATGCCTCATGACTCATGACATTATATCATAACTTTATTATGCTTGAATCCACAGTCAAAACTTTTTGAGAAGGTGAAAATTAAATCTGCATGAATTTGTAACTTTGGAATTTTTGAAAACACAAAGTAACAAAAAGCTTGATATTATCTTTAGATGCGAACAAGAATATATAATATGTTAACTTAATAAATAATGCACAAAGCTCTTAAATATAAAAGTTACATTCTAGAATATTTAACAGTAAGATATGGATGTACATGTCATACAAGATACATATATTACATGTATGGTGTAGATACATATATGTATACGTAGATGCAAACAAATTTCATGCATTATTATATCTTATGTGTTAATAACATATTATACTGAATTTTATCAAAAAATAGTCTTAAACATCAATGCTTTACTAATAATTATTACAAATATAATATTATGTAGAATATAATAATATATATATGCAAAAGAAAAAAAAACAAAATCAAGTAATTATATTGTAAAATATGGACAATGTTCCATGTCGTTTCATATCATATATATTTACTTACAGTATAAGAATGTTGGTTAAAAAATGGTTTACAATTTACACAGCTCAAAAAACACATAAACACAAAATATTCTGTACTCTGCACACACAAAAGAAAAGGATGCAAAAATAAAATACATATAAATATAAAATAAATACACACGTGACACATAACATGTAATAAAAAAAAGTAATGACCCTATTTATTTAAGTGCATTATAAATTACGTGTACTTTTATGTATTATTATACGTCTTTGTCCAGTACGTGTCCTTCCCATCAAACACACATGTATAATCAGGGTATAAAATATTATATCGGTTTTAGAGAAAAGTAAAATATTTGTAGTCATCCCTTTTCCTGGGAATAAAAAAATAACATGTACGTGGTATTGTTTACCCCCATTAAATAACTGCAAACATTTTACTGTTCTGTAATCGGTATACTCATGTATATTGTATGTATTTTGTTTGGGATAAAACAGTCAAATTTCATTTGAGATAGATACTTCTTCTCCATTACATGGTCTTTATCATTTTTCTCATGAATTGAAAAATTGTTTCTTATGTACTTCCTAAAGCACGAAGATACTTCACATCGTATACTGACACGTACAAAAACATTATTGCCGGAGATGAAAATAAAAGACAAAAGATTATTGCCAAACTGATGCCTAACATATGTATATATATGTATACCTATTTATTTCCCCGGTTTCTTGACTTGTAAATTCTAAATACCTGTTTTGTAATGTATTACAATTAGCTTAGAAACAGAATAATAATATGAAATTTAAAATAACCAAAAAATATGGACTCGGAAACTTACGGTTGGAAACGATCCAAGCAAGTTCTATTGTTATGACGTCTCTAAACCTCCCATATAAGAGCTGATGGTTGATGATGATCTTGAAAGACAGGTACAACTGAGTATACTTTGTTGAGTTTTGTAACGTTTTTAATTGTCCAACATGAAAGTTTCATTGATATTCACCTCAAATTTATCGTAGCTCGAAGTAATATTTCCAGAATTTAGAAAGGAGAAGGAAGAATATATATATTGCATTTAGTTTACATTTTAAATAATTTATATGTACACATTTGTGGTACTATACATATATATATATATGCATATGTTTTATTTTGATGTATTAGACTGTTATTGTGTAATTATTTATTTATGACCTATTGAAATAAGTGACGATATTTTCTGCTTTAATTGTAAATATGTTTATTTAATTAATGATAAAATATGGATAAATATTAAATATTGATTGATGATATTTTTTAGGAAATAGGAAACGAGTTGAAATAATTGAAGACTCATCACTGACTGTGAAGTAACTCTGAAGTATACACGGCGAAATAGAGATTACACGACATACTGTACATTGCTCATGGAAATTCTTCAGTTGCTTATATAATATAAGACAATGTCATTCGCCAGGTAAATATATATATGCATATAAGAGTTTAATATAATTGTAATGATTGAATTATCATGTATCATATAAATAACAATTATTATTATAAGTACAATTCAATACACTTTGTGTTTGAAGATTTAACCATTCATAGTACTTTTATATATAATATGTAAAAGTACAGGCTACAGACTATTAAAATCAATGTGTACAATGTATTATTATTACCTCTGTCGTAGAAATTAGGATTGAGAGATCAAAGATTTCTTTGTTGCTGTTTAATACATAGATGAACTTTAAACGGTTTCAAAATCCTTCGTAATGGGTATATTACTCTGTAAATCACGAGTCTTAAATAATTATTATTGTTTGCTATAATATATTCATACACTTTGAATTTGTAGTCTATACATAATGTGTAGTTCTCCGTTTACACTCACTTAAATGTGCATATATTTCTGAACACAACAATTAAAGTCTAATAAGGAAAAATCCTCAAAATTAAATCATTTGTTTCTTTCTAAAAACAAACCTTATTATTACTTGATGAATAGAAAATTACTACTACTAATGGACAACATAAACGTAAACAAATGAGTATGTTTTTATGGGTTTCACCCATAACACTAAAACAAATTATAATGCGTTTCTGAAAGTAACATTATAGAGTATAATAATTTATTAAAAATCAAAAGTTTGTATTGAACCAACATAACAAACCAATATGTAGCATGTAATAAAATATAGTATATTAGTGGTAGTCAGCAGTTATTACAAGTTTGATAATATATACTTTGACATTTTTCAAAAATGTATAACTCAACAAAATATTATCATCTCTTCTGTTTCACTCTCTCCCTTAATCAACAATAAATATATTACAATACACAAGATACAACGCTTGCATCCACAATTATTTTGTTCTTTTAGTATATATTATATATATATTATTATATATTTACTATATCACGCATTACTGTACATGTATATACCAGGTAACTAAGTCAAATATCACTTCCAGTTCCTACGTTTTTAATTTCTTGTCTTTTTATATGAATTGCTTTTATTTTTTTACGATACACATTGTTGGTAAACTATCCTTACTTTTAAAATAATGAATGAAAAGAAATAAGATGTAATGTACAATAACAATATACGCTTTATACATCAAACTTCCTGTAAACTATTGTGGTAAATACTTTTATCCTTTTCAGTACTTTGCTCATAGTCATCATCATATGGGTGCGTTGTAGTTTTTACAAACTACTAATAGTTTTTTTTATATGTTTTAACTGTAACTCCAAATATCCCATGATGGGAATCATAAAACTGAACAACAAAAGCTATATATCCAAATACAAACACAACTGATGTATTTATAACGAGAGAGTAGCAATCAAGTCCTAATATATCCCTCAATTACAATCACAAGTGATAATAATACTATAAACAGATGATATATTATTATACTATTTTCTCCCTCAATCTTTCAAATATCATTTAAAATGATATTGTAGTATATACATATTTACAAATATATTATAATATTATAATATTATTATACTTTTTGAAAGTACCAAACGTAAAAAACGACTATATATTTTTCAATTTGACAAATAGTTTTAATAGGATGTTGTGTAATGATGTATTTCATTGAGAGTTTAAGGTGTACATGTACATGTATTATAAAAATGCATTTCCGTACACATTATACTTAAATCCGTCTAAAATCAATTTCACAGTTTAAATTTTGAGACACCTTTGCAAGCTATGTCAAAATGTATGATCAAAATGATCATATACACGGTCAAACTTTCTAAGTTTTTCTAAGGAGTCTTTTCAGTAAAGAGTAAAGAGACTAGAACATATATATATGTATATGTACAAATATTGATTAATTATAAAGACTAAATATTATTATAAGATTTATTTTCCTCTTTTGATGTCTGTTGTATAGTTGTTTAGTTGTTCTTGCTCAAAGAGTATAGATATATACATATTTATTTATTTGTATGAGTATCGGTGCCTTCATATATATTTTGGTGTAAACTGCTACTATATCTGGTATTGTTGCATATAGTAATACCTAAATAAGATGACTTGTAAAGATGTGATTAATCAATGTTTGTAAAGTCAACAAATTTAAAACACGGTAAATAAACAAATCTGTACACTGGCACATCATTATTAGAGCTTTATAGTAAATATTCAGTAGACAAAATTATTTCACTTTTCACCTTAAATATCAATAACATGTAGTTGTTGAAATAAAATTCCTTGGAATAAAATAATTATATATTATACTGTGTTACTTAAAATGTTTGTTGTATATATATATATATTTTCCTATTTCCTGTGAAGTGAATTAAGATATATATAATATTTAACCTTCTCTATAAACATATACTTTTAACAACGCAAAATACAAAATAATATCCACTGCTGACAAGGGAAAATCTTGAGAGAGAGAGAGAATTTGGGAATGTGGCCAATAATTTTAGAGTTGAGGTGAATATATATGATATAATAATAATTATTATTATTATTTAGAATTTAGGTACATGCATATATAAATACACATAATTTCTTTGTCTTGGACACACTAGAAATAAGAACAAGTCTAAATACATTTATTTGCTTATATAAAAAAGAACACAATATATTATTTATTTATAGAGATTCACTGCATGTACTAAAAGTATAATATTATGTACATTCTGAATTCTGAGAGAGCAGAGAAAAGAGAAAGAGTGAGAGAGAAAGAAGAAAGTAATTTTGAAACACACCGGGTTCTCACTTCTAAGTGCATATACTCTGAAAAAAACTAAACAGTATAATTAAAGTCACTTTTTTAATTTTAAACAACAAAATATTCTGAATCAACTGTGTACATGTATTTGTACAAACACTCTGATTTAGAAATCTATCCTTTTTTGTTCTTTTAAAAAAAAACTTGAATCCGAATGAAAAGAAAAACCGAGAAATGTATAACATTGATTGCGGAAAAGTTTTGCGGATATTTATCGCAAGGTCGTTTTTGCACACTCCTCTCTCTCTCTCTTCTCTATTCTTCATTCATTGCGGATGTAAAAGAGAAACATAGAGCCAAAACTCTTTGTAGTACATTTATATGTATATATATTTAATAAGTACCTAAAAGTAATCTTTGTGATGTGCATCTACTTAAATATTATGTACATATTATGCACTACGTAATGCACCCATTGGCATCTCTCTCTCTCTCTCTCTTGCAAAGGAACGACTACTCGGTTTTATAACTCAGTTTCTGTAATCCAAAGTTAAGCTCATTCATCACAAACACTCACACAATTTGTGGCATAAGTCTGGTGACTTTTAAGCTTGTGCACGTTATACATAATATATATACAGTATACACGAGTTGCAAAAATACAATTAAACTTCATCATCAATTTACTATTTTTGATCCTTTTTCCTAAAATTTATATGCATACATAATATATATGACAATGGAATCTTTGTGTACTTTCACCATATGTAACCGTAATATGATTAGCCAACTCTTACATATATATATAAGTCTAATCAATGAATGAGAGAAAGAAAACATATAAACGTTCATTTCCCAAAATTATCGTGTCAGTATAATATAATATATTTCTTCAAACTGTAAAATATAAACTGAGACAGATAGCAAAAGTATCTCATAATTATAATGCAATAATATATTATTGAATTTAGTTATGTATTTTATACAACACAATTAGTAATTATTTTACAATAACGGCATCAAAATAACTTACAACAATCTGTAAGTTATAATCATATTACATAATTAACGTATGTTGTACAAAAAAAAAAGTTTATAAGAACATACTAGTAATATTGTACTTCATTCGTCAACATTGGCCTTAGTTTTTTTCTTTTTTTTCTTTGGTGGTTTGACAGATTCATCATCATAATTTCCTTGTTGTGGCAAATCTGTTTTCACACTCTCATTTTCTAAATCCTTTTCATTGTCATTTGTAGGTGAAATAAATTCTGATACAAATTCATCAAGCTCCGCTTTCCTTTTCCCACTACTATTCTGAAATTCAGTCCATTGTTTTGGATTCGTTTTGTAAGCATGAAGACCACATTTTTCTGATATAAATTTTCCAAATTGATTCCCATTCAACTGTGTTTGTCTTTCACTCAAAGAAGCAGCTATAACACCCTTGTATTTTATGTTAGCCCAACTCCATAATGCATCCATAACACGGGATCCAAATTTGTTACATGCTAGTGTACTAAGAACATCCTAAAACAAAACAATATGGGAAAATTCATATAGATGTATAATATATATACATTCATAAATTCTTGAACTTGAATATTATAATTATAATAAAAATTCAAAAGCATGCTATTAAATATTTATCATTATAAACTATAATATATTATGTACTATGTAATGTTGTAGCACTTCATTAAAAAAATTCATACCTGTAGTTTCGTCAACATTTTTTCCTTTCTTTTGTCACCTACTGTTGAGCTCTTGAAAAACGAGTCCATTATATGACTTCCCTTTGGATCCATGATAAGTTTTAAAAGTTTACTTGTTTCCATTTCAAGTAAACATGAGACAACCTAAGGAAAAATTTTGTCATAAACTTAATAAACATCATAAAACTAAATGTTATTGTAAAATTAGTTAAGAGACATAATATTATGCATGTAATTTTATATAATCTATAACTATAGTCATCTCATCTCGTAATACATAATATATTGTATATTATATTATATATTTTATATACTCTTTTGAGATTTTAATACCTTAAATGGTTTATGAAACTCCAATAAATGTTGTAATACAATGGATCCATTGAGATCTGTAAAAAATGTTGTCCCAGAACCATCGTCTCGAGGCTTGAATTTCTTATTGAACTTGACCAATACTTCTACAAATGATTCATTAGTATTTCCTCCTTCTTCTTCTTGTTCTTCTCGGATTAATATTGATGATAAACCTTTTATAAATTCTGATTGTCTAGTACCAAGTCTTTTACATGACTCAGCAAAAGCTACAAAAATATTTGTATAGTCAGCTTGTAATATATCGGCAAATTTTTCTTCAATGGTATCAAAAATTGCTTCAAACTAAATTAATAGGAATATAAAAAGAAAAGAAAAAATCACATGAATAATCACAATAATATTATGATCTCTGTATGTAAGTATATTCTCAAAATTCAAAATCACTTTAGATATGTATCATGTATCAGGTGTAATTTAAAAATATATATTATATTATGAAGTACTTATATAATAATATTATAAAAATCTACTTTTAATATTCTGAGGATTCAACTTACCGTCTCTCGATCTGGAGCAGCAGTAATAAGTTTTCTTACAGTGTGATGACCTTTAGGATGAAGGGCAAGTTGTTCAATTTTTCCTTTGAAGTATTTGTTATACATTAATTCATATGTTGATGCATTAGATATTGTAATACAACATTCCAGAGCATGAATTTCAACATTATTTTCCAAATCTAATTTTTCAATTGCTTTTAAAATGAGAATCACAATTTGGAATGCAAGATTATTATCCACAATGTTTAAAACTTGTACAAAATTTTGAACAAAGCCACTTGTGATTTCTGTATGAAATAAATCTGTGGAAATATATAAAAAAAAAAAAAAAAAACAAAAATGGAAGAAGTATTAATAATTAACATGTTGTACTTAATAGATTTTATCATTTTGTAATATGTACATATATAATACATATACTCTACTTCCAATTTCCAATGTAATATTAAATTTGTATGTATTATGACACAGTAGTATAGTAATGCAATGTAACTTTTATGGGTGTCATTTATGATGTATTTTTTATTATTTGAACTTACCAAAGAATTGAGGCCAATTTAAAAATTGTTGATGGAATTCTTTGACAATTTCAAAGTCTTTTTTCCTTAATGTATGACCATCTCCATCATCATCCCCATTCTTACTATTGTCAGATTTTCGAGCTGGTAATTTAGATGATGTATCAATTGAAGGAAGATTTTTAGCAAATACATGTACAGTTCTAGTAAGACACTGTAATACTTTTCTCATGACCCGGTTTGCAAAATTATCAAATACAAATTCCTCATAATTATTCAAAACGTATTTAGATGTATTTCTAAACCATAATGTCAATGATTTACTATTCTTCCATTTAAGACATGTAACTTCAAGAAGTTTTTCTAAAACATGGCTAGCAAAGGGATCTGTAGTTATTGTTCGAAGATTTGGTGTAAACACAGTACAGAAACGTTCTAATATTTCTTCATTAGCTAAATCTAACATTCCTTCAAGGACACGTGATACCATTTGGTTGCTGGCCAAATTAACTTCTTCATTTACTGTTTGTTCAAATGAATTGATGATAAAAGAGCCTACATTAAAATGACAAAATATCTTTTTATAGTGTTATTTTATAAATATACATCATAATCATAATGTGTGAAAATTTTGATACTATATTCATGTAAGTACATAATATACATATATATATATTATGGCACATGATGTAAATGAACAAAAACTTACTTTTCTCTTCTTCAGTTTCAAATTGATTTTTTTGACAGAGTTCATGAACTCTAAGGAAATAATTGTAAGTATCCGAATCAATTTCATATCCATGACCAAGTTTCCCTTGTTTCCCAAATTTCTTTGCTTTAGCCAAAAATCGGGATTTTTGACCACTTTTCCGTTTAGGTCTTTTAGATCTTGTTCCTTGATTTTCCTCCACATGAGCTGCCATCATAAAAATAATATTTTATTACAATAATAATAATAAAATATTAAAATATATTTGATGAACTATGTATAAGGTATAAGTGTACTGTATGATTCAGTATTTTGTATGATCTTCAGACCACATGCTTTTATTCCGCATGCCTCATTGAAATGAACCGCACTTATTTATTCTTTGATGTTCTATAGATTATTCACATGTCCTTTTTTGAAATTTTTTACTTATTAGGATCGGCTATGAGGCAGCATAGAGCTCTTTGAACAAATACAATCTGATTCACACATATGAGAATTTTTTATAGATTCAAGCAAGGCTGACTCAAATTTATGCTGCGGGAATCTTGTTCTTCCCTATCATATGCATATTACATATGAATTTTTATGCTATGTACTATGCTATATGCTCTGTACTACTGTAATGCTGTACTTATTACATAAGTATTTTGACATTTCGAAAAGATTTTGACAGTTTTTGACGTATATTGTAACGGACTTTTTTTTTCATACGGCGTCTGAAGTACTCCAGTGCTTTATCATTAAGTATATAGCATTAAAAGTTTTAATTTTAATTAAGCATACCATTTACCATTATCAGTTTATAGTTTATAATGGCAAACTCCAGTGCCAGTTTATACGAAGAACTGGCGAAACAGATACTTCCCCATTTAATTAAAGAGCTAGGTAAAGTTACAGAATTTAATGTGATTACTTTTATAGAAAATGT
>JAQGBI010000835.1:0-12613 GCA_034698325.1 Sminthurinus elegans | reverse complement strand
GGGGTGAGAAGAGAACGAGAGACGAGAGGGAGGTTTTCATGTGAGTTTGCATTAGCACGTGCTTCATTCGGAATGCAGAACGAAGAGATGAGCGAATGGATGAATGAATGCGAACGAAAAGAGGGGATAAAAATTCTGGTCACTTGTTCCAGTTCCAGTTCCATTTTATGCGAGTGTGTGCCTTTCTGTTTGAGTTTTGTGGTGTTGGAATTGGAATTACCTTTGGATTACATCCTCACACTTTTCCCTGTGGAACAATTTTTCATCCATCACATCCGTCGCCATGTGAATCCTGAATTGTGAATGAATCTCTGCAAAAAGTATCTGTTTCCTCCTGTGTGACATCCGAAATGCTTTCACACGTCAAACTCCAAAGACTAAAGTAACACGACGCATTTTCTCTATTTATTCAGATGAAACACGTGTTCAAGTTGTAGATAACTCAATTTGGCCTTTGTATTGATTTGATGACTTTCTCTCTGTCTGCTCGTGTTCTGTTTTGTGTGGGTATTCGAGTCTCAAAAGGAAATTCCCCTGATGAACTTTTCAATCAACCTATTTTTACATGCTCAATTTACACTATCGTAGTTTTGATTAAGGAATTTCGTTCTAGTGGTGCAAGAGAACATGAGTATTTTATTTTCCAAAAAAGAATGACCGTATAAAAAATAGAAACAAAATTCAAGTACTTGTGTTTTGTTATAGTTCTTTTGTTATTTGTTAGACATCGACGCCGTTTTTAAATTTCAACTTCTCTGCTCGGGTTATATTGTGGAGTTCCCAACTTGTCAAGTACTGAATTTCTGAATAACGTTCAAATAATTCCTTTGAAAATGCAACAAAATACAAATTATAAAATCTAACATCAGACAATGAAACAAGAACCACTTTTTCCCATTTGAGTAAATCTTTGAATAGCTTTTGTGACAAAAAATGGCAAAGACGTCAAAATTTCCGTGTTGGGATTTAATTATGTAATTTTTTTAGTGCGAATATTTTTAATTATTTTCTTTTTATTCGTGTGTACCAAAATTAAGTCAATTCATGATTTTGATCACAAAACATCACTCTATTTAATAATTGTTAGTGCATGCATTTTGCAAACGGTCATTTTGAGTGGGATAAACCAAATTAAAGTTCACACAATTCACATTCAATAAGATTTGAAAGAATGAGAAATTATTTTGATTATCGTTCGAGGACGTGGTTGAGATATGCAATGTAGCAGATGGCCAATCGGAGGATCTCGATTTTGGAGAGTCGTTTGTCCGGCGGCAGAGTTGGAAGGAGACTTCGGAGTTCTCCAAAAGATGAATTGAACGCCTCCACACGAACTCGTTCTCTGGAGGCGTGAGCTGAGCGATATTTCGGCGTCGCTCTTCTTCGCCTTCTCCGCTCTTCTCGTGAAAGGTGCTCTTTTTCACCTGCATTTCACATTAACACAAACAAAAAATAGACAAATTAAACTTGATCAGAAGTTTTAAAATATAATATTGTTTGCTAGTCAAACTTTTAAAACAAAAGGAAGGAAAAAAATTATTGTACAAGTTGAACGCCGCTTAAAATATTTGTACATGAAACAATGTGTACAGATATCAGATTAAGATTCGTGCGGTTTGTCCATTCAATAATGAACATTAAAAATGAAATAAAATATTGTAAATCACCGATAAAATGAAGATGAACTTCGTCCGCACTGCAACTTTCTCCGCTGTCACTTTCCAATTTCATTCCAATTTGCACTTTCTCCTTCAATTTCCTCCGAAATCCCTCATTTTCTCCAGAATTATTCACAAAATCAAAAGAACAGCCGCTGTTATTATTTCTGGAGTTATTATTATTTAGATTGTTGTTTTGATTGTTGCACGGTTGAATTTCCGGGTTTTGTGTCTGATTCTGATTTTGATTGTTGTGCAAGAGTTGAAATCCGTTTTCTCGGGATTGTAAAAATTGCCAATTGTGTTGATGATCCATTTAATCCAATTGTTTATATTTTTATCGGTGTACTGTAATTTACATTCAGATTTCAAGTTTATTTTTTATTGGTCATTCACATTAAAACTTTTCCTCGTGGAACTTTGTTACAACACACACAAAACACATGATTCCATCTTGGATCGGTTGGCTTTTGTACGTGCAAAAATGACTTTTGTTTCTCTTTTTCAATTCCAAAACAAAACCAAAAACTTTGGTCTCTTTACGTATAAAAAAGCGTAAATATTTTCAAAATCTTGAACTTCCGTCGTTTTCATATACGAATAAAAATGAAGGAACTCTGGAAAAATTAACAAACTTCTGAATATTGAATTTAATTTCAGATAAAATTCAGATGCTCGTTTAGTTGAATTTCACACTTGCACTTTTAATTTCTCCTTTGATATTACAGCTTTTTATTTTAATTTGTTTTTTACATGAGCCCAACTTTTAAATTTGCTTTAAGGGCTTTTTAGCTTGTGGGCTCTTCTCAAATGGAGTCGTCAGTTCTGCTCCGATTCTAATTTTGATTTGAAGATCCAGGAAGCTGGAACTTTATCTCTGGAAATCCCAGTGTCTTTTTCTGTGCGGTGTGTGTGATATTTTCTCCTCCTTTCACTTTCTGCCTCTGCGCTGCTTTCCCTTCAGCATTCAGCGGACAGAGAAAAAGAGACAGAAGAGGCGGAACTATTTTCACATTCTCCTCCTCAACAAAAACACAATAATTATCAATTCATTTTGACGCAAAAAGATGTACACATTATAATTAATAAAAAGTTGGCAGTTAGTTCTCGATTCATCCCTTTACAATTCACCATATCAAATATCGATACAAATGTGATTAAAAAATGAGCAAATTCAAGATGAATCTTTTTGTATGAAAAATGCATCAAATATAAAATACTGGACCTGGACAAAAATAAATAAATGGACTCGTTTGACTTTTCACTAATTCCGTTGTCTAATTTGTAGATCTACATGTAATATTTTGCTCGATAATTTTATTCATCTCCGTTTCCTGAAGTTTACAATGCACTTATTTAACACGGAGCTTTTTACAGTTTGCTTTGACATTTTTTGTAGCTTCCTTTTCCTTTGCTTTGTACAAACTTTTCATCTTCCATCGCAAATCAGTCAGAATGCTAATATTTCCATTTTCGGTACATGTACGACTAAAAAAGAATTATTTTTTGCGAAGGAATTCAATGCCTTCGTATTTTATATCTTGGATGAATGTTTCAGGGAATAAAATTTTTCCATCGAGATCAAACGCGAGGATAAAAGATTTTAGAACTTTTTTTAAATCCAAAGACTCATTTGAACTTTCCTCAGTTTTTACTGCGACGATAAAATTTTCATTTGTTTCTTTCAAAGGGATGATTTTGAAGCTGGAGAAACCGCGACTCGGATCCAAATGACCTGAAATCGTCCTCGTCTGTTTCCGTTTCAATAATTCAAAGGAACAATATTAAATAAGGATCAAATTTAAAATTTCAATTTTAGAGTCTGACAAAAAAAAATGATTGGCTATATTCAATGAAAATATAAAGACTTTGTTAGTGAGCTTTTCATTTACCGTGATATGGTCAAAATGTTCATCAGCCAAAATAATTGTGTTTGCTCCAGCAATTTCATCGGCCTTTGACTTGAATTTCACTTGACTAATTTTACGAGGTAGGAAAATCCATTTTTGCAATTTGCTGCTCCATTCAACAGCTTCGTGACTTATTTTTCCTTGGCACAAATATACATTTTTACAATTATTTTAGCTTGGAAATTTGAGGATTTAAAATTCTAAGGCTTAACATTCATAGTCAACATGAAAATTAGAATATAAAACATATAAATTATTTTGATTTGTTTGCAGTTTACCTTTTTTCGGAATATTTAGAGCGTTTTTTATCCTGTCATAATTTTCCGTCCAGTCAAACGTCTCAATTTCCCCTAGCGAGTTGACTTTCTTCACAGAACATGATGCGGGTTTACTTCCGTGAGATCCGATGAAGAGATGATCATCTTTCACGGTCATCCATTCACATTGAAAGACTGACAAAGGAAAATTCGAAACAATATCAACACGAAATTTCGATGTTCTAGATTTTATGCATTAAAATCTTGAAAGTGTTTCAAATACAACCAAGAAAAATCATTTGATTTGAGTACGTTTTTTGCCCTTCTGTTTGACTTCAAGTGTGATCCAAGGCTCAAGTTCCCATTTGAATTCACTAGAGGAATTTTGAACTTGGACTTTGTTCATTTTGTACACAACCCCCGTTTTGTCATCACAGGTGAAAAGTTGATTGTTGAAATGAACCAGCTCTGAGAATTCCGCTCCTCTCTCTCTTTTCAATCCTTGTCCTTTGATCGTCAAAGTTTGCACATTATCCACATTCCATTTTATATCAACCTGAAGCAAAAGTCAAAAGAAAATTGTTGTGCAAAACCTCTCATTCATTTTATGATTTACAACAAGATTTTGAAGGAAGAATATGAATTACCGAGGCACTATTTTTCACATCACTGGGTTTGTACGACAGGGACAAATTTCCAGGTAGAAAAAAGGACGAGAACGTTTCCGCATCCTGATCGTCACGGTGATGTTCTGTGTCTCTGTCTTGATCCGCAATCAATCCAAATTCCAAATTCAGCTCAATCACTTTCTCATCTGTGTCAAAAAGCAAAAACAAAAGTAGATAAAATGAAGACAAAAGTCGTCACTTATTTTAATAATGAATCTTTCTGTGCAAAAAAGATAGCCTGAAATAATTTTGGCCAATTTGGATTGGATTTCAAATTCCAGAGAAGTTTTACAAACGTTGCGTAGAAATTTACAACAATGAAATTATTTACCGTAACTCAAAGTTGAATTTGATGAGACTGGAAATGCGTCTGAAATCCGGAGCGGCTGATTAAAATACAAAAATAAGAAAATAAAAACAATGTTTTTTTGAACAGAGTTCATTCTTCAAGATAAAATTATGAATTTTATTTCACAGCTTGGTCTTTGAATTTCGGGTGTTGAGCATTATTAAAAATAGTTTTCAGTAAACGAATAATGCTCAAATTCAATTATTGAGTTAGATATTTTGCTTTATAAATTATGGATTTGTGATTTGATTTGTTGTGTTGATACTGATCTGTCACTTCACACTTGTCATACACATTGATTTTGAATATCGAGGGCGATATAACGTATTGGGATAAAAGTGTACTTGCTCGTTATCGAGTGCGGACACATTCACTTTTTTTCAAACGCAAAAATGGACAGAAGTGTTGCGCACCCAATACACACACACACTTCTGTCCGTATCTGGGATTGAAAAAACGTGAATCTATCCGCTCTCGATAACGAGCAAGTACACTTTTATCCCAATACGTTATATCGCCCTCGATATTAAATATTGCTATTTGCTACATTAAAATGCAAATGAAAAATGGAGCGGAATGAAATAAAATAAGACCAAGTGAAGAGTGAACTGACATGAATTGTATGCATTCAGATTTCAGATTGTACAGATTTAAGTGCTGCTTAAGTGTAGCTGCTGTGCTTTAGACCGTTTCACATTATCCCAATCTTAGAAATCTCAAGATTTTACCATTTCTATGTGTTCAACACAGTAAAACAAGATTTTATGTGAATTTTAGAGTTGATTCGAGTTTTTTGAGGGGTCATTTGACGAGGTCAAGGTGTCCAAATTTAAATGTAGTTCAATAAAAAATGTCAACTTTTTGTATAATTTGAACGTCGCTTACAGACAACTTCCAACAATATCGACTTATTGAAGTGTGATACATCTAGTAAATGTAACGGCGGGTATCGTTGGAATTTTCATATAAGCGGCGTTCAAATTGAACAAAAAATTCCAAATGTTTTTTCAAATTACATTCAAATGTGAGCTTTTGGACCTCATCAAATGACCCCGTAGAAAGTTGAATTGACTCAAAACTTCACAGAAAATATTATTTTAATTGTGTTAAACACAAACGAATGGTAAAAAATTGGAATTTTTACGTTTGGGACAATGGGAAACAGAGTCTACTGTGCATTCATCAAAATAAATTCATAAGTTTTGATTTTGTGCATTTTGTACTCATAACTGGAAGCTGGTAACTGCCTGTCAAATCCATAGTCCATGATAATAAAAATTGATGACATTATTGAGAGAGTACGCATGCAATATTTATCTATTTATAATTTACCTGCAAACCTGAAGCTTTTGTAGCCAAGTCATAAACTGCAACTGCAAACTTGAAACTGCACTAGCATTTGTAATCTGGACTAATTTGAATTTTGTCAATGAATCATTAAATAGATATGTAACTTGTCGCTCATGCTGGTTCTGCTTCTTCTGACTTTAAATTAACCTTAAAAATAACCCACACGCAAAACATAAATTAACACTGTGCCATATGCTATAAAGGTTGACAGTAGTAATATGCAGGTCGTTTGTTATGAAAATGTAAAATGTATACATAAACTTAAAAGTTCAAAATGAATCATGCTGCTCGTGGAAGTATCGTGTACTATGAACTATGACTCTCACACCTTTCTCACCTTTTCTATTACCAACTCTTGCTTCTACTACTACATCTGCTTCTGCATTTTACATCCACATTATAATAATAATCAGTACTGAGAACTGAGAACTGACAATATAGAATTGAGGAAGAAAAACAAAAATCAAGTTGCTCTCTCCATTCTCCATTCTCCACTTGTCGCTCTCTCTTCATTCATTTCCACGTACACATCAACATTCAGATATTGTGAATGCTGTCCTCTCTGCATTAATTGAACTTTGATTGAGTGAGCTCCAGGTGAAGTTGATGAGTCATGGTTCATGAGTCAGGGATTAAAAAACTACTGGACATTTTATATTTTTTATACGACACTTGAAATTCAAAAAATGTCACACTACACGATAAAAAATTCAACATTCCTTACACTTTTTTTTACACTTTAGAGTCACCAGATAACTAAAGTAAAAATTCATGGTGCTCATCATAATATAGATTCTAGTACCATGTATTATGTAATGCACAGTACCATTTACCATTTATAATATCCACAATACATAATACTTATTTCACTGTGCACAATGCACAGGTTTTGTATTTTGTATTGTATAATATGTGACAATCTGATCTCTCTCATTAAAAATGCTCCATCGATGGACGATGGATGATGGACCAACCTGTTTGGACTTTAACGTTTAGCATTCATTTAGAATTTAGATGCTCTGACGACAGTCGCAGTACGGAGTACGGACAATAATTATTATTATCACAATTATGATGTACATTGTACAATAAATAGACAATCATTATTCTACAAAACATTACACACTCAAGACTCAAGACTGAAGGTTACTTGTTACTCGGTATTGTTTTTCGTATTCGTATTCGTATTCGTCTTTGAATTGATATTTCATAGTTCGTAGCAACATTACATTACATTTCGCTTTGCAAATACATTTTATATTTCAGGCTTTAAATATGCAATATGCAGCGTCTTTTATTCATTGGAAATTCTACGCACATACAAAATACAAGATACAAAACACAATACATTTTACAGTAGAAGAAGAGAAGACGAGAAAAACGCGTAGATAATAGATATGCGATTGGATTGTCAGTAGTTTGTAAATGGATAGATATTTTGATCTCATCATGCTCCTGTTTAGCATAAAATGAGTATGACTCATCCGATTTTCTGCTCCTTCTTCTTGTTATTTTCCTACCCAAGCTTTTTTGAGTCTTGAATGTTGACTGCTGAATATTTTACAAGTTACAAGGAAAAGATGTGATGAACAATATAATAATATAGATAAAATGTGATGCACCAGCACCAGCACCAGACAACTTTTCTACTTAGCATTTGTATCTTCTATGAACTTGTTGTTTGTTGTATCATAATTATATTAAGTACATTAGATGTGAATTGTGTATTTTGTTAGCTGTTTGTTGGTTGGTCAAGTAATTATTATGTATTGTTATTGCAAATATTTTCCAAAGTGATTTGTAGCTTGTAGTTTGTAGTTTGTGTAAGAAGAAAAGTGCACACTATTTAGTAGTCAGAGTTGCTCACTCCTCACGATGCGATGACGAAGAGGACGACAATGTTCATGTTCATGTTCATGTGAATGAAGAGACGAATATAAAGTTTTGACATGGAAAATAAATAGTCAGTCTCCTCAACGCAAGTGAAGCAACAACAGCAAAAATAATTAAACTAAATAAATAAATAAATGAGGAACTTTGAATAAAAACCAAAGTCAAAGTGAACTTTTTATAAATAAAAAAGTGTTAATGATGGGAGTTAAAAGAGAATATAGTTTTAGTCTAAGTTTACCACTAGCATGTATTTTAAATCTAGTTTTAATATCAAGTGTAACTTGTCAGATACAATCACAAGAGCAGCCGCCGACTGTTCGCCTCTTTCAAGTTGACGCCTCAAATAGAATAGTCAAAGTGTTGAGTGTGGATCCATCCAATCATGAAATTGTACTGGATGAGGGGATTCAGAGTTTAAGACTGGAGTGCACCGCGGATTATCCTGTTCAATTCGTCTATAGTGGAAATGGTGTAAGTTTAATTGATTCATAAAACATTTTTTTTAAAGCGCAGTTTTCTTACTTCTTACTTCTTGTGACAATTAAAAGTGGAAATATTTTTAATTTGAATTATTTTATTTTGATTAGATTCCAGTGATGGATTCTTCAATCACACACGCCTCTCACACCGAGTTTAAGGCAACAGCCTTTGTCCAAAAAGTGACGGAGCAACATACTGGAAAATACAAGTGCAGTAGTACAGAAAGTCCAAATGTCCTCTCTTACGTTTATATTTACGTCCCTGGTAATTACATAACCTTTTGAATTTCTAATCTTGAACTTTGAATTAAGGCTAAAAATCTGAATCATCCTGTGAAAAATTCACAACTCTCAAAAGACAAAATACTTGAAACTTTTGAAAAATTTTAGGCCCAGTTCTTTTCAATACAAATTCTGGGAAAACCCTGGACGTGACTTCCACAACAATTCAAATTCCATGTACAGCATCCAGTCCGCGTGTGTCCGTCTACCTCCAAAAACCAGTCGGGGTAAGTAAATCAAAAAGTTTCCTTTTTTCTAAAATTCAAATTTCAAACAGTGAAAATAAAAGACAAAAAAATATGGTGAATAAAATGTGTTTTTCCTTTTGCCTAATTTTTTTCGTAGGATCCATTGGAAAGGCCTGGAGAATACGATCCTCGTCGTGGATTTATAATCTATGTAGAGCGGGTTGAAAAGGCTCAAGGTGTCTACTTGTGCAAGGCCAATTTCCGTGGGATTACAAATGTACTCGAGTACAAAGTCAACATCGCCT
Organism: Sminthurinus elegans; assembly: GCA_034698325.1. Classification (NCBI taxonomy): domain Eukaryota; kingdom Metazoa; phylum Arthropoda; class Collembola; order Symphypleona; family Katiannidae; genus Sminthurinus; species Sminthurinus elegans. The sequence goes on along the minus strand of JAQGBI010000835.1, from coordinate 3,274 downwards.
CTCCTTCATCCTCCGCAGTTGCAAATAGTCAACGTATGTAAAACACAAAATACAAAATATTTATGATTGGTGTGACTTGTGATGTCTATAATTTCTAATTTGAGTTAGTTGAATAATTATCTAAATTTTATAGGTGATGAAGGATCAAAAGCTCCTCGACCATCATCAACGACATCAAGCTCATCTCCAGCCGACAATAAAAAACCGGAATTTGAGGTGGAAGATGACGGGCCGTGCAATCCACCTTGTGCGGAAAATGCCAAATGCTTACTTCAGGCTGGAGGCAGACGAGCCACTTGTCAATGTTTAGGTACGACGCCGCTTAATTTTTCTTTCAGTATTTGACGTTTCCACATGACACAGATTTATATAAGTATATGGATTGTGCATAAATTTTAAACTAGTCCAGAGAACATACTAATAATATTTTATTGAAATGAATCTTCCAGCTCCATTCAAAGGTGATGCTTATGGCAGTTGTCAAGCGGAATGTAGCACTCACACCGACTGTCCCGATCAATACTCTTGTTTTGCTGATTACAAATGCAGAAATCGTAAGAAAATCTTTCTTGTTTACTTTTATTGTAAATTTTACCTCTTTTTCTAAATGATTGATATCGACTACTGTGATGAATACTTGGCACTACATTATTTAAACGACTTAATTTTAATTTTTTTTTACAGCATGTACATTCTCTCTCCATGGACTTCAATGTGGCAGGTAGATTTTCAAAAATCATATAAGTAAAATATGAAATGATTCTTTAATTGTTATAATGTAAATTGTAAAAAATGTCTACAACTTTTCATCACGACTGATTATTTTCTATTATTTATTTACAGAAATGCAGTGTGTAGAACAGTGGACCACCGACCAACTTGTGCCTGCCCAAAGGGGTATGGCGGAGATCCCATGAAATCCTGTGACTCAAGAAGTCCTGTCCAAGGTATTTCCACTTCCACTTTCAACTCTCAACCTCCTCTTCCCATCGTATCCAATACTAGAAACTAGAAACACACAATTTTAATTGTGAACTCCAAATGCAAAATAGCAAGCATCTTTATGCAAAATACTCATTTGCGAATGTATTATTATTGCTACTTCTGAGACCTGTCATTATTAATTATGCACATCACACTTAAAACTGAGAATCGAGATAAAAGATAAAAGAAAAACATTTAGTATTTAGTATTTTATGTGTAGAAAAACAAAACGACTGAAAAATAAATATACACAAATTACACTTCTCTCCTGTACTTTTTATGATTTTTTTTGTTTTTTTGTATTCTGCATGTTTTACTCAACTTTGAATGCATTTTCACAATTCAATTCACTTCAATGTAATAAAAAATATTATAACATTTTCATTTGTCATATTTGAAAATTTAGGAGATGCTCCACGTTCTCCTCCGCCAACATCCACACCCACTACCACATCAAGAACAACAAGACGACCTTCCGGTTCCGCATCTGCTTCTGGATCCAGCTCCGATTCTACTCCACCCAAAAGAAGGAAATGTGACTGTGGTCCAGAGAATGAGAATGAGTGTGAATGCATCTGCATCTCAGACAGTGATTGTGACAATGGGAAATTCTGTAATGGAACTATTTGTATGGATCCTTGTGATCCGTCCTTCTCCCTCTGCGGGACGAATGCAATCTGCACGGCTGTGAATGGAATCGGTTATTGCTCTTGTCCAGAAAACCATCGAGGCGACCCATGGAAGAAATGTCGACTCATTTCTGGAATCACTCCTCCAGATCCAGTGAAAGTTAAGGAGAAAGTGATTGATGAGTCCTCAGCTTTTGCTGCTTTTGCCCCCTCCGATTTTGAAGGTTTCCAAGGTTATCAAGGTTTTGAGTCAACGGGACCAGGACTTTTTGGAAAAGGTTCCGGCTATAATTTGACTTGTCTCAGTGATACAGATTGTCCCACGAAATACATTTGTGATCTGGAGGTGACCAAAATGTGTATGGATCCCTGTTTACAGTGTGCGGAAAATGCAGAGTGTGATCTTTGGGATGGAGCCGCCAGGCCACATTGTAGATGTCCAGAAGGTGAGAATTCGTGTTAAATAAAAACATTTAATTATTCTCTCTTTTTTACTGCTCAGAAATATTGAATTTAAAACTCATTTTTACAATAAATCCATCTGTTTTACATCCATTTTTCAGGCTACACGGGCGATGGTGTCAACTCATGTTATGAAGATGTCACCTTTGAACTCACTGGTGTTCGTCCTCCAAGTACAAATACAAACACGAATACAAATCTGAACATGAGTGGGAATGCGAATAATGCAAATCTCCACAGTCTAATTGCAAATAAAGCCTGTTCTAATACAAGTTGTGGACCTCACAGTGAGTGCAGGGTGACAAAAGATGGTCTGCCAAAGTGTAATTGTATCAGTGGATATGTTGGACAGCCTCCAAGGGTAAGAACAAATACCAACGAAAAATGTTCATTTTATATGATTTTTCATGCAGTGTTTAGCTCTACAAAAAGGATTTTACGTAACATGATGAGTGATAAATATGTTTGATTTTATTATAGTGCCGTCAAGAATGTTCATCACACACCGACTGCCGGGACAATCAACTCTGTGTTTTGAAAAAATGCAGAAATATTTGCAGGGGACATTGTGGGAAATATGCCAGATGTATTGTGGATACAGAGACGAGGACGCCAAGTTGTAAATGTAGACAAGGTTACACTGGAGATCCCATGGTCGAGTGTGCAAAAACTGACGCCTAATTTACTAATTTACCATTCAAGTATATACAGTCTACATTTAGCATTAGCTAAAACCCATAAACCACGTTTTAACAGTATTTTAAAATAGAGAATGTACATTATACATTTTTATTACCTTTTTATTTTAGTGTTGAGTATTGAGCATTGAGCATGGAATGTCATACCACATTTAAAATCTACTTATGTATGATTTTTCATTTTTATTTACTTCTACATATACGACTTGTTTTTAATTATTTAATTTTTAGAGTACGGTTACATGTTAATGTAATGAACTATGAATTTGTTAATGTGAAAATGGTGAAATATAAACAATGTCCAAACTTTTTTAAGTAAAAGCTAAACTAAAGATGAATAAAAATCATACAAAACAAAATACAAAACAATCCACACACAGAGACTCTCTATAGTTAGTTATCTAACCAAACCGTTTTTGCTGTGTAATATTCAAATGGATATAACGTGTTGCCATGATCAGTGAATTTTTCAGTAAAAATAAACAAGGAACAAAGGCATAA
>JAQGBI010000834.1:0-12623 GCA_034698325.1 Sminthurinus elegans | reverse complement strand
ATTATTATGCATTATGCTGAAACAAATCTGAGGCAATAAAAAATGCTCCTCTCAACTATGATAAAAGATAAAAGATACAATAAGGTGTAAAAAATATGTAATATCATTTCTCTAGCATCACTTGAGTCTTCAATCTGAGTACTTGCTCCAATTCAAAATATTACACAAGCTTCTTGTTCTATTTCTTGTTCTTCTGGGTGGTCAACACTTTTTATGATTTTGTTTTATACAACGTGTATACTGAGTATTTTGTATTATGTATGCCCTCATGTAAATTTAGAATTTAGGTACTACAAACTACAAACTGTAAACTAGATAATGTAGTAGATTTTACTCGCAATCAGACAAATAAATCAAAAAGGCGTGTGTATACTGAATACATAAGTAGTAAAAAAATACTACAGCAAATCAAAATCAAAAGGAAAAGACTATTACTTTTTTATAGCATGAATATTAAAGATTGTTTGAAGTGCCGGTGTCAGTTTCTAATGTTATGAAGTAAATCAACAACCAACGGCCAACTTTTTGTAGCCACAGACAAAACAAGTATAAACAAATCATTGTACATAATTTGTAATGCATTTTGAGCTTCGATCCTTGATCCTCGATTGTCGATATGTATTGAATATTGATTCATGTGTATGGATCAAGTTATCTCTTTTGGTTTGTAGTTGTACTTGTTGTTTTTTTGATATGTCTGAATTATGAGTACCGCTCGAGACTCGAAAATCGAGAATTGAGATGAAGGAAAAAGATTATGAAATTGAGAATGTGAATCATCCAGTTTTTCTACCATTTTTTTTATCCCCCATTCTTTATCGTTGGTCGTTGTCATTCTTTCTTTCTTTTTTACTTTTCCTTTGCCGTTTGCTGTTTGCCGTGAGCCGTGATTGAAATGGAGCAAATGTTCTCAAGATTCGAGGTTTAGGGGATAAAACTTGCATCATGAAAATAAAGAAGAGCAAACGAAGTATGAAAAGAAAGCCAGGGTCTACATGTACATCATAAAAGATCGTAGTAAAAGAAGGAATAGAAATGAAAATAGGACGCTTGCCGAATTCAATTTGACTTCCTGTCACGTTTCCAGGGGGATAACTTGTATGCTCTCCATCCTCCATCCTCCATGAAATTCATCCATCTCCATTCCAACTCGGATTCCGATTTTGTTTCTCCTTACTCGATGTGGTTGTATGATGTAAAGTTGTCCAAGCTTCAAACTTCAAACTCAAACTCAAACCTAAAATCAAAAGTAATTTCCTATCTCATGTCGAACTTTGGACCTCTCATCTCTCATCTCCTTTTCATATCAATTTCCAATTCTGAGTGTAATCTTTTTGGCCTGCCGCCCTCAACATACCATTTAAATCCCAAATGATGTAATATTGAAAACAAATGCTAACTTCCGAATGCCTCATGCCAAATACCGAATACCGAAATTTTTTATATAGTTTGTGCTCAAATTAACTCGAATTGCGAATAAAAAGCAGACTAAAAATAAAATGATTAATTAAAAACTGAAAAATAGATGCGTCGATCTGTAATCTGCGATCCACATGAAATATATTTTAAACGACTTGATTTTTTTCTTTATTTGATTGCTCATTTTTTCTTAGTTTTTATACTTTTTATAAATTGAATCATCATCAATCTCACTTATCATTTATCTTTTATCATGTATTAACAACTAACAACCACATAATTACATCATACATCATCATATTTGCCATATTTCATACTTCATATTTCATATTTTGGAATTATATTCAGTCTCAAATAAAAAGAAAATTATGTGGAACACGTAAAATTATAAGGAAAGTATATAAAAAATGAAAAATTATTATACCTTAAAAAAGGATGAAAATACTATAAAACTGGGAGGAAATAATACTGAAAAAACAATTATTGTCGACTGTAGAAAATTGACGGTTGAATTAGGAAATATGAAATACTTGTACGCACACTCATGATTAATGTTTAAATTTTTTTTATGACTTTGTTTAATATAATAATAATCATAATAGCAGAGTATTTTTTAGACATAGACAGTCAACATGGCGACGGTACGGTTCACAGTAGTTGAAAATGACACATCACTGAGATTTTTTGGCCATATTTGATTGAATATCTCGATATTTGGATGAGAATAGAACGAGCGATGCGAGTGAGGGATTGTGTTGAAGAAGATGATGATGTTGATTACTGGGGAATGCATGAAATGCAGGATGATGTTGATGTGAATGTTGTTGCTGTTGTTGATGTTGTGAATGATGATGATAGGAAGGAGGGCCAATGCCAAAATGTCCATGTCCATGTCCGTGTTGACCTCCAAGGAACTCGATTGGACTAAATGAGGTTGGATTGATGGATCCACAAATATTATTATGTTCTTTAATGGGTGTACAATTTCCAGCCTCTTCGGTTGACTCGGTGGGTGATTTTGGAGAGATGGATCCTTGATTCAAATCCTCAGAGCTGAGACTTCGAACCGTGGGGAGTTTACAATGTACCGTATCATCTGACTCATTGTCTTCTTCATTATCATTGTCTTGATCATGACTGGAATGAGAATCTCCATCTTGGTATCGATTTCGACTTCGACTTTGATTTCGCTCTGGATATCGATCTTGATTTTGGTCCTCATCACGATCATTATCATTATCATTGTCACTTTTATCCTGACTATTTGAATTATTATGTGGGTGTCTCATGGGTCTTCGACGTCTCCCAGTTCCAGCTCGACGACGATTGTGTCTATAAGATGATGAAGTTATATTTGTAAGTCGATGGGAATCTGCGTCTTCTCCTTGGTCATTTTTACTACTATTATTATTATTATTATTTCTGTTTATATTTATATTATTATCATTCTTTATATTATTACACTCGACATTTCCACAAACTTCAATTTCATCATCATCGTTATCATTGTCATTATCATCATCTGTGCCAGATACGGATCTTGATCTCGCCCGATCCATATCATCTCCAGATAGAGGACTTGAATTGGAATTGGATTTTTTGGCCATCTTATTACCATCATTGTTAAAATTATTGGGATCACTACCACTATGATTATTCAAATTATTCCCGAGATTATTTGGAGATTGAATTGGGATTTTCAAGGAGAGTCCTGAAGATGGATGGTCATTGTGTAAGCTCTGTTGTTTTTCAGGTGCGAGGAGGGATGCAACATCAAATTGTCGTTTCCTATGATTTAAAACTAGGGTGTTGTGTTGATTAGCAACGGCGGCTGCCGCTGCTCGTCCAAAAAGAACGGCTGCAGGAATTTGGTCCATATTTGGATTCCCAGAGGTTAATGCCATGGCAACGGGGTGTGGACCATGACCGTGAGATGGACCGTGGAGATGTGGAACCGGGACGTGGTGGAGAGCGGAATGAGGCCAAGTGGGTGGAGGTGAGGATGGGGGTGGACTTGGACTGTCATCATCATCATCCACTGCGAGACCCATGTGACGTCGAACTTTCCGCTGCGCTTTTCTTCGACGAAAATCTCCTGTTTAATCATAATAATTTTTATCATGTAAAATGTGAAGATGCTTTTTAATTTTTTTGATGAGCTTTTTTGTATGCCTTTGACCTTTAAAAGTTTATGAGCTTTGGATGTTGAATGTTGAAATGGCAAAAAAAACAACTATTAAAAAAGAAAGCAAAAAAAAAAGAAGAAAAGAATTAAAATGTTTTTCTTACCCTTTGTAAAATCATCCAAGTTTGCAGGATGAATGGCCCAATAATGTCCCTTCCCATTTGCGGATCTCCCCGCCTTGATAAAACAATCATTGAGACTGAGATTATGCCTAATAGAATTTCTCCATCCCGGCCCTCTGGATCGAAAATAAGGGTAATTGTCCAAAATATACTGATAAATATCACTCAGAACCAGTTTCTTCTCTGGTGAACTTAAGATGGCCATAGCAATCAAACCAATGTAACTATGTTGAGGTTTGGGTTCCTCTGGAGGTCGACACAGGGCAATTCTTGGATCTAGACGACAATATGGACCGTAGAGGAAAGGTGCTAGTTCGGGGCGTAGTCCGGGTGGCATAGGTGGTAAGCCAAATGAGCCAGGTGGACAACGGAGTCTCTCTGCTGCCATGGCATATTGATAAAGTTGAGATAGTCGATAGTGCTCCAATGCATTTGATGGAGACAACAAACCCGGCAGACCCATACCAACACCAGCTGATGATGAATTATTCATGGGTGAGGAGGGAAGTGCGACTGGATTAAATGGTGGTCGAGTCTCTGAATTTGACGACATTTTTCTCACTCCTTTTTCAACACTAATATTTTTTCTCTATTTATCTTTATCTTGTAAAATTATAAACTGTCCACGTACACCGTACACTTTTATACTCTACACAAAGTTCAGTTTAGTTTTTTATAACAAGTGTTTAGTCATTTTTAGCATGTTGACTCTTTGAATAAATAAAAACAGCACTTTTACTTTTTACTTGGTTTCACTCTTCTTTTTTTTTCTTGTTTGTTTTTTTTTGTTTATTTAATTTTTGTATCACATAAACTCTAGATTCGAGAGAAAATGAGGAACAAATAATTTTTTTCAGGGAAACTGGAGCTGAAGTTTATGCAGTGAGATGAATGTAGCTACTGCGATACTTTTCGGACGTTTCGGAGCTTGTTTGTACAGTGTGTACATTGGAGTTGAGGATACTGTTGACTGATTCGGATTGATTGTGAGTGTTTTATTGTATTTTGATTTGAGAGTGAGAGAGTGAGAGAGAAAAGGAGAGAGAGGGAGAATCTGTATGAGATTTGTTGTTAGTGTATTTTGTATTTTGTAGAGTGTATTTTGCAGAGTGTTAAGTTTTGAGTGTAGTAGATACTAGTAGTCTTTGGCAGGTAAAGAAAAATAGTTTGAACCGCCCCAATGTTGTACAAACAGCTGAGGAATATTTACAAGTAACATGGAGAGCAGGGATAATATTTGGACGCCTATTGGCTCTGTTTCCTACGGAGTAGTCCTCGCTCCTAGCCCAACCCTTCTCATTCCAACTCCACCAATCCACACACCACTCACACCAATCCTCATCCAAAAACCACACAGACACAACACAAAATACACACTACACAACTCACACTGTAGATTGTAGATTCTAGATTGTGGATACACAAGCAATACACATCTTCAAATCTCAAACAACACACACACACAAATATCCATCTACTCACTACTCACATTTCTCAACAACATCCAAAAACCAACATCAACTTTCACCTTCTTCACCATTCAACATACACACTCACTCGTATAAAAAACCAAACCAAACCAAACTCTATCATTTTATTCAGTCTCCGTGCTCCGTGTATAAAGTATAGTAGATTCTAGGTTCATGCTATGTACATATCAAGTCCAGTCTACTTATGGTCTATGGTTTATGCAGTGGAATCGCAATCATGATCTGCGAAATACAAAAGCGAAATGGCAATTTTTTTACGCCAATCTTTTCCATTTTACAGAGAATACAAAAACATTACAGTAGTAATTTTACACAAACCAATTATTCTTAATTTATTGTTTGTTTGTTTTTTAAATTTATAGTTGAGCACTGTAAATACAAGAAACTACTTTCATATTAAACTTAGGTTAGAAATATTATTCTATTTAATGAAAACTCTATTTTTTATTTAGTACATGAATTTTCTGATAAATTCAGTATATTTTGCATCATCTTTTATAATGCTGAGTATAGACTATTTTACCAAAAACCCAAAACCCATAATCATAATCATCGATGATCAGCGATAATGGTTAACCAATAAATATGAAAATTCCCTGTCGTACGGAGGAAAAATAGAATATGATGGAGGAAGGATAATTTTACAGAGGTAGAGTTGATAATAATTGATAAAATCTCTGTGTTATCTTGTATTTTATTATGTTGTATTGTATTTTGTATTATATTGAGTTTCCAGTTAAATCGGATTAAGTTAAGCCAGAGGACAAATATTTTGACAAGAGTCCTTTAACATACAATAAACTGTTTTGTCAACTTTAAATGCCAAGTACAAAGTAAGTACCTTCATAATTCATAATAAATAACAAAAATAGTACCCACACTCTTGAATAGTCAATCGACAATTGTGAATGATGAATGATGAATGTATACTCATGAGTATTCATTATTTATTTATTTATATAATACATATGTGGATGTGACAGGCAATAAGAGTCTAGTGCCTAGATAATAGACAGTCGAGTACAAACTATTGTGTACACCAATAATATCACAATATTGTTAATAATAACACAATGATTATTGACGCGACGTAACAATGTAATACTGTAATATGAGATTCACTTCATTCCAATTCAATCCTCAATATTCAATACATGAAAAACTACAAAATAGGTACAAAATACAAACTACCAAGTACACGACAGAGCAAATGGGTAATTATTATTGTCATAATACACATAAATCCATAGATAAATATTTACATTCATATAGAGTGTGAATGCAGACTATAGACTAGACTACAGACTATAGAATATAGGTGAGATCTTTTTCCCTTCATCTTTACTACTACATAGTATCTACATGTAAATATTCTCATGAATGACAAGGATGGTAAATGGTAGACAAAAAGTCTGTTGGAAGTTGGATAGGTTTAAAATGTGTACAAATGTATAAATCCGAAATCCATGTTATAAAACATGGCCAGATACAAAATACTAAGAAATGTACATTGAATATGACAACAAAACAAAACACAAGGATAATAATGTAGAATATAGAGAACAAGAAAAAATTCTCGTGTGACACAAGCATCAAAAAAAAGAAGGGATTTCTCTCCCTCTCCCTCTCTTGCTTTGTATGTGTGTGTCTCCTCCTCCTCCCTTTTCTTCTCTAATTCATCCTGAATGATTCATTGTTAGGTGTTATGGGGATGCATTGAAATTTCAAATGCTCAAATGCTCAAATGTTGATGTTATACTGATGTTCAGGAACAAACCATTTTTGACACGTTACACTTGAGACTTGAGATTTGGGACTTGAGACTTGAGCCAGATAATAATTGTTCCTATGCAAGAAGAAGAAGAAGGAGAATAGTAATTATGAATTATTATTCCCTTATTACACCAACAAAGAGCTTACATCTCTCCAGGCTTAAAAACATATGTATGATGTGTGATGCTTTATATTGTAGATTGTAGATTACATATTGTAGATTGCTAATAGCCTTAACAGAATGTAACCAGAGCTCCCTTATAATTCCAATAATCACATAATATCCTATATTATGTGTGTGTGTGTGAGGAGAGCTGAAAAATGTCATCACTTCTCCCATCTCACAGTTGGCCATCATCATCACATGTATTTTATGCATCACTCGTACTCGTACCATCTTTTATGAATGTACATTGTACACAGTTGTCAATTGTCAACTGTGTACAAATGTGTATGTGTATGTAAATAGTAAATAGAATGAGCTTTTATGTACAACAATTGTATGTGGAAGATGAATGAAATCAGCTACCACTACTGTATACTGCTTAAACGCTGTTATAGTTGTTAGTCGGTCGTTTTCCATACACCAAACAGCAAACAGCACAAAACTACAACCATCTTATTTTGATTGGTTCGCATGTGTATGAAATAAATAAGTAAACGTGTAGACTGTAAAATGTGTGTTGATTCGTAAATAGTAAATAGCACAAGAGTGTAGAATAATAATCATGATTGTTGTTGTATTTTGTACTTTGTACATAGTGGTAATTGGCACAATGTACAGTGTACAATAAAAGTACAATGAAAACACTCTCTGCTCTCTGCACGTCTGAATGTGAATCTCACATCTCAAATCTCACCTCATGTACGGTAACGATAAAGGATGGTGGATGATACAAAAGAAGAAGGGTACAGCCAAAGAATAGAAAAAAAAGAAGTGAACCACTCTGTATAATTCATGTATCTTGAATGATGTATAGTGTGTATACTAATACAGTACTTAGCGTGAGCAAGCAGCCTTTTACCCCCTTCCGTCCCGTCCTCATACCTCATACATACCTCTATAGTGAACTCTGTAGTATATATATGGAGATAATACAGCTTTTGTTTATTTATTTATTTGGACATGTGAATTTGCAATACAACTCCAAACTCCAAAATCCAAACTCGAGCTCCACTACACAATGTACTTTGTACTTGGATTCAATGGTATATTTTCATCCTTTCTTTTATCTCTGTTCTAAATCTACTTGTAAATCCAACTCCAAATCCAAATGTTGTGGTTCAAATTGTTTATGAACACTTCCACTTACGTTTAGTAAGGTAAATACTAAATAATATAAATACGCATAACACGTAGATACAGCTTAGAATACGACTATGAATACGACTCTCAAGAACCTACACATAATCAGATAAACAGTTGATATGAGGAAAATGGTACGAGTATATATTCCACACATGTACAGATACAGTGTAGATTGTAGATTGTGGAGATGTAAGGTATAATGGTCAGTTGTCAGTTGTCAATTTCCCCCCTCTCACACTTACAGATATTCCTTATTTTATTCCCTTTTCCAACACTAATTCGACAAAGTAAACAGATCTTTCATGTACAAAGTGTCATACAAAGTACAACAATAACAACAGCGCTCTTATATGAACTATAGGGACTGTACGTCTCTGTATTCAGTATTATTCAAAATTCAAAGTATGCTCCATATTCTGTGTTCTGTGTACATGTGCACGTCAATTCTGTATGCTGTGTATTCTGTTCTGTATGGTAATTATTATGAAAATGTTGGCTGTCAAAATTAATTCGATGATAAAGGTGTGTATTGTGTTACCTTCCAGCTTCCATCCCCCACCAAAGTCTATCCACAAGTTTCAAATCACAATGACAATGGCAGACTTTAAGTATGAAAGGGATCAAATCAACTCAAATCAAATCACTCACCAATAACAAATAACAAGGACTCGTGTTAACCAAAACAAATTAAATGCGTCTAATCTTCCTCTAAATTCTAAATACAAAATGTAAATAACTAAATCCAAGTACCAAGAACATGATCTACAACATTCTACAAAATTTGATGTACATTATACATACAAACTTCCGCTGCTCACTTATAAATTCAGTGTGTATAAACACTAAACTTCCTTTGGATTACTTTGGGTTTTGGATTTAGTACACTTGACAGGAAATAGACTAAACAAACAAAAGTATTTGATATTTGATGATATTATGTACTAATTTGTTTATAACATCATGCGGATTTAAATTTGGATCCCTATGTACAAGATTTTTTCAGTTTTGTCTGTGAATAATCCATAATATAAAGAATTTTAACAGAGGTGTGAGGGTTGAGGATTTTGATTTCAAAAGATACATAAAAAACTAAATCTTTCTTATAATAAAGTGATTTCACCTTTTTTCTCCTCAAGGTAAACGGTAAACAATGATGCGAAATAAAAGTACAACATTCATTTTTACAAAGATCATTCCAGATTCCACACTATTTTTAAACTCAGAAATTGCTTCTATGATATTTTACGCCCGCTGTTTTTTGCTATATGTTTGCAATTGACAACTGTCAAGTTTATAAGTAATGCGTAATACGGATATCAGCTCAACATATGGCTAATCGAGGATGAAAACTAGAAATTATCAATTATAGGAGAATGTGTGAAATAATATGGAGAGAGTTTCAAAACATGAATTTTAGAGAGATGCTAAATACTAAATATACACTCTTTCACTCCTACGCACTTTTATAATATCAATGTGTCAATGTCAATTTGTATACTTCCTTTGTATAAACAAGAGAGAAGGAAAAGGGGAAAGGGACCTTTATTTATTTATTTCCATATATTTTGTACAATGCGAATGTTTTATGTTTTAAAGTATCCGTGAAATCATCAATAAAAACTCTGTATAAATGTACAAGTACCTTTGTATGCGTAGCTCGTACAAAATACTAACATTACATAAGGCCAAGTACTGTGCGTTGTGATGGGGGTGTAACATAAAGAGGGCGGATTGTGATAAAGAAAAAGAGAGAGCTAATTTTACATTTATACATGAGATGAAAGTAATTTTCGGATAAAAGCGAATAGGGTTTTAAAATGACAACTGGTATCCACGGTGTGGTGTGTAGTCGTTTAGCATGGAGTATGTAGTCAGTTCCTTCAATTCATTTGCTACCAGGGGCAGCCGTAGAGAGAGAGAGAGAGAGAGAGTGAAAGTGAGAGATGAGAGAAGCAGGCAGACGCAGGCAGTCAGAATCTCCCTCATGGATTATTTTCTTATTAGTCTAATTTGCCAATAATCCGCTTCCTTTTCTATACTCCCTTTCCCAATAGTAATCCCAATAGTAATGATATTACACGCAATTTGAAACCCAATGATTTCACAAAAACACATCATGTACAATCTACACAGTGAACACGTCCTTCCTCGACTTTTCTTTTATCCTACTTTACATCATACTTCATATTATACACATTACTACTAAACAAACAAAGCACAAGCAAACGCACGTAGTTTATAAAGTATAGAGTATAATTCAGTATCTTACGTGAATATGCTCATCATATTTTTCCTCTATATGTTTTCTATCCAAGAAGTCCTAGTTCCTATAGTTTCTAGGCAAGTTGATAAAAACGCGTACAAAAAGTGAGCTTTTATTTAAAAAGCAACATGAATAACTATATAATATATAAGCAAAATTTTACATTTTCTTATTACGAGTTACGAGTTCAAAGTTAAAAGTACTCAATTTTAATTAAGTCATACTTCAGGCTTACAAAAAATATCAAAATACAACATACAACACACAAAACGCAAAATACACACAATGTGAGATGTTGATATTTTTGTTGTCAGCATCATAAATCATAATCATAAATCATAATACATTATGTAATACAGGTTTTCTTTGGTCTCACTTTTATGATTTCCATGTACACTATTTGTGTGCTTCTGTATTTTGTACACAATGTAAAAATGCACATACAGCCTCAAAGTAATATTTACTGAAAAGTTTGACAAAAGCTGTAAAAATCTAGACTCTAGAATCCAGAACATTTGAATACTGGAAATAAATGTAAGTCTATTTCAGAGTCTGGACTTTGGACTCTATAGACTCTAGATTCTAGACACAGGGAAAAGAAAGAAGAGAAATGGAAGATGGATTCATCGGTCTGAGGTCTGACTTTTGTGAGTGTGTGGTTTCACAGTATGTATTATGTATTTTGTATTGTATGTTTCATAATATTATACCTACAACCTACACATATCTAATTCCATTTACGAACCGAGTTTTGAGCTGGTGCAAAAGTGATAAAAGAGAGAAAAGAAGAGAAAGAGAAAGTGAGAGTGATGTTGCTCTTTGCTTCCCGTTGCTTGCTTCAAGCTGAATAGAAACAGGGAAAGAGATTTAAAAGTATCTATGAAAGAGAGAGAGAGAGAGAGAGAGAAAGAGATGAACAAGAAGCCCTGAAAGTGAGGAAGCACAAGGGACTAAAAGTATCCGCGAATGTTTCACTGCTCACTATTCACTGTGTGTTGTCTACTATCTATTCATCCGTACATTAGTAGTTCCGTGCTACTTCTCCAGGGATCAGAAAAGTTTTCTTTCCGACTATCATGTACCTCCATCCTACATGTAGATACTTGTATGTTATACAATAGATCATAAAAATAAATAAATATGTCGACCGTCTTCTATAAAAGCTAGCACAAGGAATCAGGAGTATGCATTCTGTATTTATTTATTTATTTATTTACAGCACAGAGCACAGTTGACAAAAACCAGTAGTAATATATAACATAGATGAAAGATACTGTCTTTGTATTCTACGCACATTCATATACTTTTGATTTTTGTATCTTTACTATTCATGCTACACACTATTACTATACTCATATAGGTAATACGCAACGTGATTTTCACTTTTTGAAAGCTCGTCTGGGATCTTTCATATCCGGACAAATGCATATACTATAACATGGCATTTGTCCGCATTCTGCAGATCCCAGACGAGCTGGAGAAAGTCCAGTATATAATATAAAGTATATAATTCTACCTCATGTAAATTTACATGCGTTTTTAGATTACATATTCTAAATTCTAGATAAAATCGACACGTGTCATGTACGAAAACAAAAAACAACTTTGATTTTCATCATGTTTACGATCCTTTATGAGCATCAAAAAATTACAAATCCTTTATTCTTTCTATTTTTTATACACTGGACTTACATTGTAATTGTATATGTCCAAGACATTGTGCTCCGTTGTTTTTCTATCAAGGGAAATAGTGACAAAAAACTATCATTTGTAGTTAGTATATACACAGCATTGTCTACATTATGTGGAGCATGCTTTCTATGTACAATGTGCAATACATACAAGGTAAGAGGTAATGATTAATGATGGAGTTCAGTTAAAACATGGTATATGATATAATACATGATGTCCGTAGTTGGTTGTTGATGGTTTTCTAGAATTTTCCAAAGAAAGAGAGATAGAGAAAAGGCTCTCTCTTTCATCTAGGAATCCGAACACGTCGACCAGTTGACAAATAGCTAGCACGATCGCTTTCACTGTGTGTACTTTTCATGGTTTCTTT
>JAQGBI010000833.1:0-12631 GCA_034698325.1 Sminthurinus elegans | reverse complement strand
GCATTCAAAGATGCCGATTGCAAAACAGGCTTTTCTTAGATTCCCGCCACAGCAACATTTACAAGGATTACATGGACAGCAATCACAACCACCGCAACCGCCTAAATCTCGACCGGGAAATTCTCCTGGATTTGAATATCGATAGTGACTTTGATACGCTGGATCTGGAACGAAAACGACTGGTCGGGCTTCGGCCGTTCCTGTTTTAGCTTTTGCTTCCGTTTCGATTTTGGCTTCAGATTCTGTTTGGACTTTAGTTGTGTCCTGTGCATCTGGGCTGCCATTTTTTTCCTTTTCCGCCATTTTCAAAATCCAAACGTTAGATTTGGAACCACCAAAATTTTATATCTGACACTTTTTCTTGAATCAAATCACCAAAAGTGTAAATTTTTGAACACTTTTAATTTGGTCAAACAAAATGTGAATGAAATGTGCCCATTTCCATCGCAACAAAAGCGAAAAAAACCAAAATTTGTACTTTGCAGCCATTTTTTTTGTTAGTGATGAGCCAACTAATAGCCAAATAATTTTTTGAAAAGTTTAATTTCTGTTCAACAAAATGTGGCGCAAAATACCGTGATTTATTAACTAAATTTAATTGCTATCATTTTCTTTATCTGTTTTGTCATCATCATCATCATTATCACTACAAAAGTCATTATGGCTATTATTTTCTTCATCGTTATCTGTATCGTTGTCGCTATTTTTAGCGACAGTGGTGGCGGCAGCGGTGCTAATTTGACTGTACAAATTTACAAGTTGTTGATTAACATGAGAGAAATTTGGTCGATGGTCTGGCTCGTTCTGCCAACAGGAATTCATAATTTTGTATCTAGGATAAAAACAAAAAGTGTGTGAAAAACTACTCAATAATTCGATTAAAAAAACAAGGATTAAAAATTCAAAAAATTTATACAAAAATTAAATTCCGCCAATTTTCTATTTTAAGGCGCCAGTTTTTTTAAACTCACAATTCATCGTTGGCCAAGTTTGGTTTTGCCAGACGAAAACCTCGTCTCACCGCCTCAATAAATTGGGGATTGAGCGAGAATTGTTCGAAAGGCATTTGAGCCATTGAAAATATTTCCCAGATAACAACGCCGAAACTCCAAACGTCGGATTTTATTGAAAACTGTTTTTCCGCCAACGCCTCAATCGACATCCACCGCCAAGGAATTAAACCCTGCGAAACAAAACAAGACAAGTTCAACAAATTACATTTTGTAAATTTTTCTTGCTACTTGATTTTTTTAAATAAATTAAAATATTACACAGCTAAATTTTCCCTACTTCTGCCTTTTTGACATAGATGGAGCTGTAGTTAATCAACTGGCGGGCGAGACCAAAGTCACTGATTTTGACTCGTAGATTTTCATCTAAAAGAATGTTTCTCGCTGCTAAATCACCATGAATCACCTTAAAAAGGAAAAGCAAATTTTGGGGGTTTACTTAAGCCAAGGAAAACACTTATTTAAAAAGTCACGTATTTCTAGATCCACGCAGAAAAATAATAATTTTGTTACATTTTTTGTAGTTAGATACTGCATCCCGTTTGCTATTTCCATGGAAAATCTGAGCAAGTCCAAAGTTGTCATGGTGTAGCCGAAAAGCGTTTCCTCTTGTGCGTAGCCATCCGCCGCGAGTGTCGGCGGGTTAAATAAATTTTCACAAAATTTTGAATTTTTCTCAAGGTAATTCTTCAAATCTTTTTCCGCGCAAAATTCAACGGCGATCCAAACTTTACCTGTTTTCAAAATTTTGGAACAAAAAGCACAAAATATCCAATTGAAATTTTGAAAATATTTTTGAAATTTCAAAAGTTTTATTCAAACTGAAAAATATATTATAGTTTAAACTTTAAAACAGTGTACGTTTTTTAATGTCGGTTGTGCAAGCTCCGATGAGTTTACAAACGTTCTCATGACTTTTCAACTGTATCAAAATTTTGATTTCAGCTAAAATGGCTTTGAAATTGTCCACGTCCGTGTCACTCTTGACAGTTTTGATTGCTACGATCTCATCATATCCATTTTTGCGGGTTACTCCTTTGGTCACGACCCCAAAATTACCCTCACCCAAAACGGCGTCCTCCTATATAAAAATCAAATAATCCACAAGAAAATCTTGAAATTTCCTAGTAAAAAGTAAACTTGGATTTTATTTTATTCGAAATAATTTAGTGGTTTTTTACCAATTTGAAACTGATCCAGCGCCATCTCGTATTTTTTATCGTAAGGAATGGAGTGTATCAAATTTTCCACAGCTTCCTCCATTTCCCGTTTAGAACCTCGAGACGTGGACTTTTTCTTTTTGGAGCTTGGATTTGAATCCGGTGCACGTCCTTCAAAAAAATGAAGGATTTCGTCTTGAGTCAAATCACGAATTTCCTTTTCTAAGCGCCGCACATGGCGGCGCACGACAAAGCCGATGGCGGTGAAAATCAAGAGAAGAGCAACAATCGGAGTGGCGATTGAAACAACTAGTGTTTTTGTTTGATCTAGAAATGATGAAAACAAAAATCATGTATTTTTTTGCTTATTGCTCCAAGAGACTGATTTTTTCAAGGATATCTGAAATTTGACATTTTTTCTCACCTTTTTGCTTGACCTTAAGATTAAGGTAATTTGTCGCAGAACCATTTTCATTTTTGGCACTACAATGATATTGCCCAGCAATTTTCGGGTACACTTGAGGAAAATCCAGTCGGCTGGAGACAAGAGTGTCGTTTTCATGAACTTCCTCCGGATTTGGAAGATTCTGTGGGAAATTAAAATTCAAATTTTAAAGTACAATTTTTTTAAAAAAAAAATGGAAATAATTCTTCTGAAAAAGTTGACTCACTTCAACGGTGGAAAACCACGAGATTTGTGGCGGTGGATAGCCCGTGGCCAGGCAACGGAACGATTGATTGACACTGCGCTCTTCAAAAGTCCAGTCATGAAATGACCTTTGACCTGCATTTTGTCCAACATCTGATTCATTGTTGAGGTCAATGACGTCAAAGGACACTTTTGGCTTTTCCCTTTCTGAAAAATTTAAAAATGAGCAAAATGACAGCTGAAAGTTTAGATGCTTAATAGAAATGCAGGAACGGCAGTACAAATCTGTTGATTTTTTGGTTGCTATGGAAACCAATAAAAAACAAACCTCGAAAAACTATTGGCCTCGAATGGTTGACGTAGTCAAAACTATCCACAAGACCGGCAATGCAGTAAATTCGGTTGACTTTTGTGTTAAAAAATTTCAAGGTCAAAACCGCCTGGAAGGAATATGAATTCTTTGAAAAAGAAACGCTATCCGGATCTAAAAACAAAAAGCCAAGAGATCAAAACCACATGAAATTACAGAATAACCACGGAATTGGTAACCTTGTTTATTTTTTGCTCCGTTGCAAATTTTAAATTATTTTAAATACCCGGCAAAAATGTAATGTCCGACTTCCCTTTGAAACCCACTGCAAATCGAATTTTTTCTTCAAAAAATAGTAAGGACACTCCGCAAGAAAATGTTATGAACTCCCCCTTCACTTGATACTTGTAAAAGTCTTGGAGGAAAATCATGGTTTTGGGATCTGCGTCAGCTTTCGAAGAATCTGGGAGTAGGTCCAAGGTCAAAGGTCAAACAACAAAGGTCATGCATTAGAGACCGAAGGTCAAAGATCAAAGGTCGAATAAAGCTATCGAGTAGAAAAGGGAATTAATGCACAATCAAAATTTCTTACAGAGTTGAACAGGCTGTTTTGTTTCGTTATTCCAAAGGCCAAAGAACGCAAAGCCCTTTTTGTAAGATTCTAAAGTATAAGTAAACTCCCATCCCGACTCCCAGCCGTTACACGTGAGCACAATCGGCGTGAGATCTGGATGTGTCAATTCTTTGCATTGTGAGCACGGCCTGTTTGAAGCAAGCGAGGGTTCGGATTTTGGATATTCCCTCCAGCAAGAAGAGGACTGAAAGAAATTACATTCCAAAAAAAACTAGTGTTAAACTGAAACACGAGT
This sequence comes from Sminthurinus elegans, assembly GCA_034698325.1. NCBI lineage: Eukaryota > Metazoa > Arthropoda > Collembola > Symphypleona > Katiannidae > Sminthurinus > Sminthurinus elegans. The sequence continues at coordinate 8,633 of JAQGBI010000833.1, read as the reverse complement.
GAAAATGGGGTCCGAGGTCAAATTTCAAGGGTCAAAGGCCAAAGGTCAATTGCCAAAGGTCAAAGACTAAGTTCCAGAGGTCAAAGGTCAAAGACTAAGTTCCAGAGGTCAAAGGTCAAAGACTAAGTTCCAGAGGTCAAAGGTCAAAAATTGCATTCCAGAGTTCAAAGGTCAACGTTAAATTTCAAATGTCAGAGTTCAAAGGTCAAAGAAAAGAGGTCAGAGGTCAAGCATTCAAAAATTTTGTATATTTACAAACCTCTCTTCTATTTCGATAAATGTTTTCACAGGAAGTACAGGATTGTCCCAACACTGCACCAGGTTCTCCATAGGCAAATTCGCAGCGAAATGAATATCCAGGACGATTTGGGAGTTTTTCATAATAAAATATGACTTGACAGTCTGTCTCTGCCTCTGCTTCTGATTCGGGGTTTTTACGGTTTGTATCATTGTTTTTCAACACCACTTCAATATTTTCAATATTCTCAGTATTTTGACTAAATTTGTAATCCTGGCCATTTTGATTTTCGGCTCCATATTTTTCATCTTCTTCATCATTATCACTGGTGAAGAACTTGAACTGGATCCCATCTTTCTCTATGACATAGGAATATTCAACAGACTCGTGTTTGCACGGATTCAACAGGGATTCACAGCGGAACACCTGAGTCCTCGTCGTGTTCTTGAAGGAAAAAAGATTGTCCAGGGAAAATGTATAGGTGAATTTATTTTTGAAATCATTAAAGTCCCGCCGCATGTGAGTCTCTTCATTTAAAGCAACGTCCGTCTGTGTGTGAAATGCATAAGAAATTTTAGTCAATTTTTATCAGTTTGCTGTGAGCATTTTTTGTATGATAAATTAATAATATTTTGGCATGATTTTCCTACATTTTTAGGATCTTTGTTGTGTTGATGCACAAGCCGCACTGGAAAACTGGCGCTACAGTTGGCATAAACTTGAATCTCTTCCTGATAAGTCTGTGTAAATTTTTTTCGCACGACATTTCCAAATTTTGCTCGTTCTCCGTCCCTCCGCAAGATGTAGTTGCTACCGACGATATCCGTCACGGGCCAAATGAAGGAGAAGACTAAACGTGGCGTTTCATTTTCAATGTTTGAATTTAAATTTGATTTGCACTGGGATTTTGGTGGCTGGAAAAATTCCCACGGTTCTAGTAAAAAGTTTTAAATTAGAATTCTCAATTTTTCATAATTTTTGTATTTGAAAAAATATTACGGGGTTTTGGAATTTTTAAAGATTATGACACTTTTTGACATTTTGAAATTACCTACAACTCGAATGGGTCTGGACACGCTTCGCCACTCGAAGGATTGAGCAACAGTTGTGGAGCAGTAGATTCTTGTGATTTCCTTGCTGTTCAAAATAATCTGAGCATTCTCAGCATGTGCGTTTAAAACTGACCTAAATCTGATTATGTTCCCAACTTTTCAGAAAATTAAAAAATACGAGAAAACGAGGGAAATTAAAAAACAATTATTGTTTTAAAATTTAATTAAAAAAATAGTTGTTCTTGGAAAAAATGTAACATTTTATAAAAATTATTATTTTTTGAACCTTTTTGTCTGCCATCTGAATAAAAAAACAAATAATCAATGCATGAAAAAATTGTCCAAGGTCAAAGGTCAAAGGTCAAAGTAAAATGTTTAAAAAATAATACATGTCAAATGTGATTTTGCCATTTTAATTTTGTATTTACATCCCAATGCCTCAATGTGACGTTCACCGGAACTGGAATTTGTGATTTCTACAGAGAAGCGAAATTCTATATTTGAATAAAAATAGCGGGAACTGTAGCACTGCACCCAAATTGTGGAGCCCAGCAGTTGAACTTCATCAATTTTATCCATGTATAACAATTCTTGTTGGACCCGCGGATTTTCTAGAGCTGCACCAAAAACTATAAAGTTAAAGGGAATTTAAAAAAAAAAACAAAATGGCGGCATTTGGAATTTTGACCCATGAAATTTGCCTGTAGTGCACAAATATTTATTTGATATTTACAAACGGGCTTTTATACATACATATTTTTGGTCGGACTTGATATCCTTGGGGAACGCTAAAAAAGGCGGCCAAACTCAGAAATGAGCCACTTTTAAGTGCGTTTGGGTTTTTCAAGCACATGGCTAAAAACGGCTTGTTTAATCGCCCTTCCTTGGAGCAGTTTGAACATTTACCCCCGGGCACAAATGGTTTCCAGCAATTTTTTTTCTATGGGCGGGAAAACATTAATTAACTTATAAGGAATTTTCTAAAATCTGAAGCTAAAAAGACACAAAATTTAACTTCAAAGTCCACCTGTTGTCTTGGTAACGAGCTGAATTTCAAAATGGCGTCGCATCTGTAGCTCGTCTCACAGTCAAAAGTTTTGAGGAATCCGGGGCTTCCATCCGCGAATTCGCAGCGGAAGGAATAATTTGGAAATTCAAAGGGCATTGGTGCGGGCTCTGTAGCTATTGTCTCCTCGTAATAAAAGATGGCGTCACATTCCTCGCCCCCACCCTCAGCGCCATTTATCACCGCTATACCAAAACAATAAAATTTTACAATACAAATTCTTTGATTTTTTACTTTAATTCAAGATTCAAAGACTCAAAGGCGTTGAAATAAAAAATAAATTTAGAATTAATGAGTACCTGTAGAGGGCTCTGTACTTGGATTTTTTAATGGCGGCTCAATTTCCCCTCCACCACAGTAAAATTTCTCCACCCATCATCGCCCAACACATATTCCAGGGTTTTGTACACGCAAGGATTTCTAACGGATCGACACACAAATTTCTGCTCCTTGACCAAAAATGGGAGTTTGAAATAGGTGTGGAAGGAGAACTCATAGGTGGCGTGATTTTCCATGTTTCGGTATGTCAGACTCTGAAGCTCCGACTCATATTCCGCCACGAGACTACTCCCATTCTCCAAAAACTCAACTCTCTGATACAAATAAAAAATAAAAAAAGACATGCGCACAATTTTATGTCACACCAGATATCCTTGATTTTTTTATCCTTGTTGAAACCTGTTTTTTTTATTTTATACTGAATCAGATTTAAAATTTAATTTTACCTCTCGCTTTGGATCCGCCTCATACACCAGTTGAACTGGAAAGGGAGCCCAGCAGGACAGGTCCAGGTAACCCGTGGCGCCATCTGCCGTTTTCACCGAACTAATCCCATGTCTCGATCCGCCCCACTTTACTTCTCGAGGGCCATCTGCTTTTAAACGGGAGTCAATATTTAAGGAGTTTAGCAATTTACTGTAGGCTCCTTCTGTCTCATTTTGATTTTGAATCTCTGACATGTTCATATTTCCTCCCGGCGATTTTGAATCCATAAGAGGGCAAACAAAATAATCCACAACCACAGAGGAATCATCGTCGTCACCCGTTAAAGTACGCGGAGTTTGTCCGGCTTTGGCAGTCGCAGAAGAAGTGGTGGTTGAAATGGAAGCTGCCTCTAGTCTGTCCGCCTCCCGAGCCGCAACAATGTCAAAAAAGGGTAAATCAGAGGATATCTCATCATCCGCAAAATCCTTACTGTCACCGGAATTTTTGTCACCGGAAACATTTTGGAGTCTCGCCTCCAAAGTGGTGTGGTTAATCAAGAGTGTGATGAAAATTAAAGAGATGCCTTTGAATCTTTTGTCCCACATTTTACAGTAGTTTAATTGTCTTTTAGATGTTGAACACGAACATGAGCAATAAACACGCTCTGTTGGCGGGCTAAGCACATGTTTGAATTTTGAACATGTGTTCACAATTTACATTTATCACAGAGTATTTATTATTTAATATGGGAGACTCTAGTCAACTCCTATTTTAGTTTAATGGAGTATTTAAAAGTGGAGGAAAAAAGGAGAGGAGAAGAAGAAAAAGACAAGTCTTGTGCGAATTCAAAATTAAATTTAAATGTAAATGTAAATGTGTGGCCACTCGTTTTGCTTCTCCTCCTTCTAATGAGAGGCAGAAAAGATAAAGATAAGGAATGATACGTAAAACAAGTTTTTATGCATAGCGACTTGTGTATGTTTAAGATTCTACACTCCAGATTCCAATTCCAGTCCAAATAGTTTACAGTGTACAAAATGCATATTATCCAATCTGCACAAGTACATGCAAAGCGTACAGTTTACAGCGTGCAGCTTTGGTGTGTGTAGAGTGTAGAATGTAGAATCAAAGCCATGTTCATGTTCATGTTCAATATTCAATCTTATCAAGTCAAAAGTTGTACAATTGGGCGACCTTGACTCTTGAGCAAAATTTCTTGCTACTCAACCCAAAATACAAAATACAAAATATAAAATCCAGAGCTGCTTTTGCTGTTTGGCAAGGGCAATCTTTTGCCCTTGTTCATTATATTTTAGCTTTCCTCCGTAACAAAATCCAAGTACAAAATGTTAAACATGTAGAATGCATGAAACAATAATATTAAGAATTAGAATCATTCAGAATCATTTTGTTATGATTTCAATCAAAACTTCCTGGCTTTTTTAATGCAAAACGCAGTTGAAATTTTACAATTTTATTACTTGTTGTAGTTCCCTTTTATCAAAAAAGTCATATTGACCCTCTGCCTCTCTTTCTTTCTTCCTGTATCTTGAATTTTCATTCTCCATTTAAATGCATCAAAATCAAATGACATGAGACAAAGAATCATGATACATTTGAGATTTCAGTATTGTACTTTCAAACTTGAACTTTTAACCTTTTTGTCACGGTTACCGACTAAAGTTGTAACAGTAATTTTGCAATAAAGCATGCGTGTGTAAATTTTGCATAAGTTGATACATATATCCACATTATTTTGTACTTGCCGCTGTAATTTCATACGACATTTGTGTCATTTATAAAAAAAACCCGTCAATTTATTATGTTTCTATATTGAGTCCAAGTTCCTTTTCAAACAGTTGGCGCATCACATGTTTCTGGCCTTTTCCAATTGTGGACCGTGGAAAGTCATCTTTTTTCTCGACAAATTTCACGTACACTGGAATTTTCCGCCGGGATATCTAAAACAATAAAGTAGCTCCATAAGTTTCTTGCATTTTTGATAAAATAAATAAAATCTACCGTATTTTCATATAATATTTCATATTTCATGTGGTTATAAAAATCCTCACATTTCCCTCGCAAACTCTTTTGACCTGATCCGTATCCATGGTAACACCGGATTTTGGGAGAATCCACGCACCCACAACTTCTCCAAGCCTCTCATCCGAGACTCCAAAAACATGAACTTCCTCAATCTCTAAATGCTCGTACAGAAAATCCTCAACTTCCTTTGGATAAATGTTTTCACCTGTACAAAGAATTCCAAAATGGGAAATTTTTAAGTTCAAGAGGTCAAAGGTCAATGAAATTTAAAAATGGCGGTTGTTTTTTAAAATGGTAACCTCCACGAATGAGCATGTCTTTGAAACGACCCACGACCGCCAAATGACCCGACTCGCGGAAAAATCCAGCGTCTCTGTACAAAATTAAACAATACGAAAATTATGACCATTTTCCAATTTCCACTGGCTTAATATTTCAAATTTTTATATATTTCCGTATGTATTTCCGTTTTATGTAATTTTACCCGGTGTGGAACCAACGCGCAGGGTCAATGACCTCCCGGGTTTTCTCCTCATCATCCCAATAACCCTGCATAATTCCATTAGTTCGAGCGCATATTTCACCCGCCTCACCCCTGGGCACAATCCGCCCTCTAGCGTCAATTATCTTGAGCTCCAAATTTTCCATAGGATAGCCCACAGAATTGAAAATCAGTTCTGGGGGATCCTCAAACCGAGAGAAGGTCAAAATAAACGCCTCTGTCATCCCATATGCAGTCTATAAAAGTTTTTCACAAAAAAATTCAGAATTTTCAGAATTTTCAAAATTTTCAAAATTTTCAAGATTTTGAGGCCTAGTCTTTCTTTTTTGAACGTGAATGTGAAAAAAACTTACAGTGACACTTGTAATTCCATACTTTTCCTGCATGTCATCCAATAGAGTTCGTGCGGAGGGAGCCCCAGCTACAAATGCCCTTTTTAGAGCACTGAGGTCAAGGAGGTCAAATCCAGGGATGGTCATCATGTCAGAGTGCATCGTGGGTGTTCCATGAATCCAGTTGCATCTTTTGAACACAGAAATAAATATCCTCAATTCCTAATGATTTTGTAGGCCCTTTAAAAATTAAATGTTAAAGGTTTTGGGAGCGAAGCTGACTACATCAAAAATACGCTAGTGTCCGTGCAGTCCTAAATTGTAAAAATTGGTTAATCATGCTCATGGCATTTCAAAAATTGACCGCTAGATGGCGATTTTAAGCATTTCAAAATTTCAAAAAATAGGCATGAATTCAGACGGACGGACACTTGCGTGATTCCAACAGTCAGCTTCGCTCCCTAAAAAATAAAAGTGGTGAAGAGTCAACAGTGGGCTTGATTCAACAATCAACAATTGACAATGGACAATGGACAATGGGCGTACTTTTCCTCGGCGGTGACTTTTATGGCGGTTGAGGGGCTATATGTGGGTGATGCGATGACGGCGCTGGATCCAAAACAAAGAGGGTACATAATACCCACTAAAATCCCAAATATATGACATAGCGGCACCGTCAGACAGTGTCTGTCCTGAATTCAAAATTTCCAAAAAAAAAAACAAAATTTCGAGTGTGTCTCTCATTTCTCATCCATTTTATTTTATTTTGATTGATTTACTTTTTCTACTTAATTTGGATTGGAAACAAACCTCTTGCGTCAAATTGGCATAATTCTGAATATTTAAAACGCCGTTGATTAGAGCATGATGAGAAGTCAAGGACCCTTTGGCTCGACCTGTGGTTCCCTACGATATTTTAACGAGGACTACATGAAAACATGACAAAATGACACAAAATGATACAGTTTTAAAACTTGTTGAACAATCAACATAATTTCCTCTGTAGCTTCAATTTCTACATCTAGTTTTGCTTTTGGGTGAAACCCCGAGCCAAAAAACTCACAGAAGTAAAAATGACGTGGAGAATGTCATCAAATTGAACGGTGGCAGCAACCCTCTTCATTTCTTCCACATCTTTGTCTTCTTCTCCCCCTCTTTGAACTTCCGTCCATTGCCGAGCTCCCCTGTGCAAAAAATAAAAAATCCCTGTTACACAGAAGCTTACGGAATTGAACAGCTTTCTTACTCTCGTTTATTTCAATCGTGTGTTTTGTTGCAACAAGCCACAAATTTGGCTTATACTTTTATCCTTAACAACAACTCTTTATTAACCAGCCACTCAAAAAGTACACACAACATACACAAAATATACTCCATACGTTTTCGGCTAGTAGAAATAGTAAAAAGACGCTCTTGCTTTTCTATTGTATCTAGGAATTTCAAACACAAAACGCAAATATTTCCATTTGTAAACAAACAAAATTGCCACTAAAGCGCTATTATTCAACGTTAGTTTTCAACAAGCACAACTTCTCCACCTCAGACTGTGCAACCCAATGACCATAAAATATCGTAATAAAAAGCTTTAAAAACGAAACATTTTGGCTGCAGTCTGAAAATATCTAATTTTGGTCAAATTGCTTCAAAAGAAACTTACAAGTGGGTCCCAGGCCGACATCGCTCCGACGTTGCACCTCCGTCGCTCCCTCAAAATGCCTCCGCCGCTGTCGCTGCGCCTTCGGCGCAGCTCCAGCGGCTCCGACATTTTTCGGAAGCGACTACGGTACACGTCTACGCTCCCCCGGCCGTCGACTTGACCCTTCAGTTACTATGGCCACCTTTGGCACCTTGTACCGCCCTTTTAGAACTATTTGGCTACATTTTTCAATATAAGTAATCTTTAGTAAATTCTTAAATCTTTTTATATTTTATGTGTAATATAATACGTTTTTTGTTTACACATGAAAAAATTTAATTTAAAAGGGGGCGGGTTTAAATATGAAAATTGCTTATTTTGGTGAGGTCAAAATAGAAGGTTTCTGTATGAAAACTGCTTATTTTGGCAAGGTCAATTCTGAAATCTTTTTATATTTTATGTGAAATACGTTTTTTGTTTACACATGAAAAAATTTAATTTAATTTTTATATGAAAATTTTTATATAAAAATTGCTTATTTTGTTGAGGTCAAAATAATAAATTTGTCCACAAAAAATGCTTGTTTTGGCGAGGTCAAAATGGAAGATCTCTGCATGAAAATTGTTTATTTTGACGAGCACAGAATATTTATGTATCTTAGTTTAGATTTCAGTTATTTTGATATTAAAAGCCTATAAAAGAAGCATTTTTTAAGTCAACCGTTCTATTTTGATTCGGTTTGGGTGAAAGAACAATTTTCCTATTTTACTTTCGATTTAATCTATTCTGATGTCAAAAAACTCCACAATTGGATATTTTGCAAAACACAGGCCACTTTGGATCAGCCATCGGCCAGGTTTAATATATCGGATTTCTTGCACAATTTTGAAGCTAATCCGTTCCCGGAATTGCCAAAATACGCCAATTTTGTATAAAATGGGCTATTTTGAGTATTCTTTTGCCAGCCTAAAAACCTGGATTTTCTGCTTTATTTTGGACTATTCTAATGCTGCAAGTCATCAAACTAAGCTCATTTTGCAAGAAAAGAGCTATCTT
>JAQGBI010000832.1:0-12633 GCA_034698325.1 Sminthurinus elegans | reverse complement strand
ATGGATTAGTATTAGAACACTTTTGTTGGTACTGGTCTACTAAATGAAGCTGGCGTACTGTTTGCGGCTGGATTAATAAATGGTCATATACGGTACATTGATTTTGATGTGTGTGCAGTAAAAACTAGACCATCATTTTTGTTGTGTGGTTTTTTTAGCTGGCAACGCTTACGGTCCAGAACCGGTGAATCAGATTAAAAATCCGTATCAACTGAGCATCCGATACAACGGACGTCGTGTTTGTGGGGGTGTGATTCTGGACCAAAAGACGGCTCTTTCCGCTGCCCACTGCTTCCATCCACATTATTTAAAAGCAGAACCCTTCGATAGAAAGTTTTCGGTGGTCGCTGAAGCACAAACTCTACATCAAAATGACTCCACAGAACAAATTTTCCTCATTGAAAAATTAGTCAAACACCCAAACTTCACAAGTATTACAAAGGGGAATGACATTGCTGTGATTTGGATCGAAGGAGAATTCAATTTTGCGGACCCTGGCCGAGTCAACAACATTTGGATTTCAACTCCATCCAACCAAACTCCCAATTTTCAAGGTATGCAAAAAAACAAAAAAACAAAACAATCCACAAACAAACAGTTTCTATTAACAGCTCAATCAAAAGGAGGAATTAGAATGCTTCACTCAAAATTTTAAAAGGAAGGAACGTTTCTCCATCCAGATTTGAATGGCACTACGACGGGTTATGAATCAAATATGGGTTATGCAGACGATGGTTCTCCAGTTCTGAAGCCCGTTGACCTGGAATTCTTGGAGCAGGCGAGGTGCCAGAGACAGTGGCCATTTTTAACAGAATCCACGATTTGTGGCTACAGTCATTATTCAAATCTCTGTTCTGTGGATTCTGGAGGGCCGCTTGTCCTAAAAGATTACGACCATCCAGACGGCACGACTAGAGATCTTCTCGTTGGAATTTCGTCCTTTGGTCCGAAGGAGTGCAAGCATCAGGATTTTCCAACTGCATTCACAAATGTCTCACACTTTTACCCCTGGATTGCGGAAAAACGATCTAATTCCTTGTGCCTGCCCTGTGAATTTCAATGTTTCAATGGAGACTGCATTCTCAAAGAGTGGAAATGCAATAAAGAATTTGACTGTGTGGATGGATCCGATGAAAAAATGTGCTCGTCTCAGACTCGTAAGCCAATTTTTAAATTGGATATTTTTCATGGATGATTTTGTGCAAGTACGTGCAGCCGCCTCTGTGGGGGTTTTGGGCTCATAATACATGTAAAAAATGTTGCAACAGTCTCCTCCTCCTCCTCATGCTTTTACTCGTTTATTTATTTACAGAAGCTGACGAGGCGGAGAAAGTCGGGTGCAAGAAAGAACGGGAGGAATTAGCGAGACAGACAAAAGATGGGCCGGGTGAGAGCATGACACGATATGAGAAATTGGCTGCGCTGGCAAAGGAACGACGCGAGAGTTTGGCTATGCAGGCGAAGAAGGACAAGTTGGATGCAATTAAACAGACAAAGACGTTCCCAGAAGATCAAAGTGGGTTTTTGCTCTTGATCATTGACCATCCTTCAAAAAATTACTTGTGTAATTTTTAGTACTTTTTATGTCAACTTTGCTGACAGTCATTGTCCCTCGTCTTAAGAAAGTTTATCGGGGTAAACGGTTTTTTATGAGTATACTTGGTTTGTATATAGGCTACATTATTTTTTCTGGTTGCAGAGTTTGACCTCAACAATCGCACATCAATTAAAAAGGCGGGAAGTGCTGAAGTTGGCTCGTGGGGCCCGGAAGATTCCTGTCCAAGGGATTCAATTGTGACCGGATTTACCGTCAAATTCGTCCCTTATCGAGGCTCGGCTGACGACTACGGCCTCGTTGGAATTGGACTCAGGTGCACAAACGTATTTAACAACGCACTCACCAAAGAAATCAGGAGTGACCATTTTACAGACCAGGACATTGAGGACCTCAACAATCTAGCCGTGAATTCCACTTGGCTGGGATCCTCCAGTGATTTCTATTATTGGCATTACAATTGTTTTCCGCTACATCCCGTCATTGGGTTCGAGATCAAGAATCAGCCAAACCAGAGCTCTCAAGACAATTTCGGTGCCGTCAACTTCAATTTGATTTGCTCTGGCTCTCAAGACGGACGACTGCAACGCCCACCCATCGAGTTTGACACCGTCACCACCGCCAAATGGAGTGAGGACGTCATTTGTCCAGATTTGATGGCTGTCTGTGGACTCCGAACCAAAGTTCATCGAGTAGATAACACAAGTTGGTTGAATACGATTTATTACTGTTTTAACCAAAGCTCGGAAAAAGGACGGTAAAACCATTTCTCCCAGGTGGGCCGGTAGAAATTGGTTTTAACCGTCCAAAATGGGAGAAATTGCCGTAAACTGCCCAAAACTCCCAATGTACTGAAAACTGTGTAACGTCAAAATCTTTAAACGGCGTCAGAGTCTTACAATTCTTACAATAAGAGTTTTGTACTTGGCAGCTTAAAACAAAATTATTTTGAGCATTTGAAAACTAATTAAGTATTAAATTTGGTTCCCAACGACTACCACATTAACTTTTAATTAAATTTCACGGGTTTTCATCAAAGGAGAGGTAAAAAATTATTATTTCTTGTATCAAAATGAGCTGCACTTATTTTTAATTCCTACAAAAGTAGGACTAATAATTAGCTTTTTAACTGCTCGACTCAATTAAATTATACGAAACAAATACTTAATTGACAAAAACATAAAAACCTCCAGAAATTTATTCTTCATCCGTCATAACTTTTAATAGGAAATTCTTGTAAAAATTGTATTAGTCTGACGCCGTTTAGATTTTTTTACGTCATAAAACTGGACTACGACCCATGGGTTTTGGACAGTTTAGGGCAGTTTTTGCCACTATGGTTTATTCCATGCTGGTAAAAACCACGGATAAAACCAGTTTCTACCAGAGTGGTTTTTACCACTTCCGAGCATTGGTTTTAACCATCTAAATTATACTCGATAAAATTGTTATTGGCATTTTTTAGTACGTTGTCTTTTTAGTAAAAGAAGCATAAAATTAATTCAACAATGAAATTGTAATCTTTTTTTTCAGCTGACAGTTCAGGTTTGACGGACGTGGAGCTGCAGTGTTGCCACATGGCAGACTTTTAGAACCAAGAGCCAAGTACTAGTCTCGTAAACTACAAGAAAAAAGAACCAAAAACATCCAGGAAAATAAAATGGTCAATGTATGTTGTAAAAGTGTACTTTGTAATTAAAATCCAAAATAATACATGCTTAATAAAAATCCACAAAAGATATAAAACATTTTGAACCAGAAATCTGAAGTAGTCAACACTTAAAAAAAGTGCTTAGAATTTTCAGAAATAAACAAAAGCAAAAACAAATATTATGACTAGAAATCCCTTTTCCCCAAGAGGTGAACATTTCAAAACTTGTTTATTGTACAACATTCAGCTTTTTATTACGCTCTTTTGATTTTCATTGCATTTTAGTTTGACGTTTCTGCAGTAATGAATCCATAGCAACGATTTTTGTATAAAGTATAAAGTAACTAATGTTTGTTTCCTTGGACTCTCAAAAAAACCTTTTTGCCATTTCCTAAAGTTGAAATGTTAACTTTTTTGCGAGGGATGAAAAGAAATTAATAAATTCAGCTCAAGAGAAATAAGTTTATGTTTGAAAGGATGCACCTGAAAGAGATGGTTTTCTCACAAAACGAGGAAATGCATAATTCGTCCTAAAAATCGATTGTTTGATGACGGAGGATCCGCAAAAGTTAAAAGTTGATACTTGTTGACGATGATTTACTGTTGCATTTCCCGCTGGCTTATTTTATCCATTTTCATGCAATAGTTCAGAAAGTGCAATTACGCTCATTTGTAGCAAAACCTCATTTCCAATATTTATCAAAGTAATTATTTTTTAGTGCAGGAGGAACAGAAATGAGAAATGAAAGTCAAATTGAGATACATTTTCATAGGAATACATTTTCATTTACTAAGAATGACGATGGTCAAGTTTGTTGGAATTTTTGTAATCCCTATTTACTGGTAAAATGTACATTATAAATCAAAACAGATGAGACATCAGACGTGAGACACCGGAAAGTTAGTGCATGTTGCACAGAAAATGAAGTAATAGTATTGAAGTTTACTGGTAAAATACATTTCACTCGATTATGGTTATGATTTTGAGTCTTGAGATAAAAAACGCTTTCCTTCTAGAGTCAAATGAAATGAAACACTTTCATGAGATGAATTTACTGGTAAATTAAAAAACAGTGTAGTTTATTCATTGTGCATTATTCGTCAAAACTTGTGATTATAAAAAACGTATTTTGTATTTTCATTTCTGTACTTGAGTGAATCAAGTGGACTTTTTACATTGGCATCTTTTGGCTTTGCCATTCAAATTTATGATTGACACTCGACGCATCACTCACATTTCCATTTACCAGTAATTCATTTTATCTTAAACTTGAAGAGAGGCAGCAATTTAATCCACGAGTGAATGTTCAATGAATTGTACACACACTAAATGAAGGGATGAATGAATGACTATGACTCACAGTCATAAAGAATAAATGTTGTTGTTCGTGTTTCTTATGATTTTGTATTTGCTTTATCCTTGTACGAGTAAATTGGGCTCTATATTTTACGACAGATCAGAGAGCCACACTGATTGAAAAATGCAAAAAAGAGATTATGAATGTGATTTTTCCCCGTAATTCCCAGTTATTAATGTTGCAAGATTATTATTCAGACGAAGACTCGTGCTGGTCGTCAACTCTTGGGAAAATCCAAAATACACACCATTCTCCTTTATCACAAGACGATGAAATGAATTTACTGGTAAATGAAACATTGACAAAATATTGATTCGTAGTTGCTAATAAAACTAAAAGAGAATAACGAGAGCTCTTTCTCTCCAAAACGTTCTCCATAAATTTTTCATCACTAAATTTTACTCGCGCCCGTCTGGATAAAGCCAATGTATTGATGCTGAATGCTCAATGTAATATCGCATATCCAAAAGAAAAAGAATGGATTTGGATTTGTTAATCAAATCCAAAGGAATAAAATACAAGACATAGAGAGAATCTACACAGAAATACATAATATACATAGTTTTTCTTGGCTGCATAAAAATACACACAGTTTTTGGTAGTTGAAATGGGATTTTCAGATCTCGGATCAAAGGCCAATTCCATAAAGATTAGGAAATTTACTGGTAATTTTATGCACTCGTTTGTCCTGCAGCAAATTTGTAAAGATGCGAATTAATTTTGTCTCCTTCCCAGTAAATAAAATTGAAGATAGAAATATAAATATAAATGCGAATAGACATGGAACTTTCACAACTTTCCAGTCAAACGCACACAACACATTTTGTGTAATGCATAATTTTCATTCATTCACATAATTTCTAGTGCATCACATCAACTTTTCCTCTTTGGTGACTTTTTGCAATTTCTTTGTTCTTTCTCTTCCCAGTTTAATTTTAATAATTTAAAAGTGCTCGCATAATTTATTCAAAGTATTTGTGTCTCTTCATTTAAAATTAAAATTTACATTTAAAAGCACCGGGAATTTTGGTGAGTCTTCAAGATTAAATCCACAGTTTCAAACTAAATATTTTATAGCTGTTTGCATTTACTTTTTAGTGTGATGAAGTTCAATTTTACCTTTTAGACATCTTTTTTTTATTCACAGTGGGAATTGATTGTAAAATGAGTGGAGCGGGAATGCCTCCGCACCAAGTTGAAATTCTCTATGATTTGGAGGGTGCAGGAAATGCAACAGTTTGTGCGGGGACAATAATTTCCTCGTATTTCATCCTCACGGTCGCCAGTTGTCTCGCGGGAAGAAATGAGAGCCTCTTTAAAATCAGAGCGAATGGGAAAAATGGAAATGAGGGTCAATTTCGGAAAATTGCTGATGTTTTTTCCTACGCGGCGCTGAACAGCGATCCTTCTTCCTTTGACGTCGCATTGATTCGCTTAAGGGGGGAATTGGAGCTGGACAATCTTCACACTTCCAAAATTCGTTATGGCCAAAATCAATTTCCAGCAGCTGACGATTTTTGTACGTATGCAAAAATCAAAAATCAATATAAAATAGCGATTGAAAATTTTTGAATAAAATCATGTGGAGAGATTTTAAAGTTCTTTTACCATTCATTGATTTACAAATATTTTTTTATTTTGTAACAATTTTCCGCAGCTGGTGAAACTTCTATTTGTCGTGAGAGTGGAGTCCGTGAAGTAAATGCTATCGAGTGTTCTGAGATTTTGGAGGAAAAAGAGGAGAAAAATTTCATTTGTACGGAGCCGCTTGAAAATCCGGGAAGTTCTCAACTCCCGCTCGTCGGAAGTAGTTTAATCTGCTCGGATGTTCTCCATGGCCTTTTTTCTATTAATTCATCAGCCCATGGGAAAAGAGCGTACACGAGCGTTGTCAAATATTCTCACTGGATTCAACTTGTTTCTGACCAAGAGGAATCTGAAAATGCTCATTATAATGAAGTCTGTAAGTAGCAAAATACAAAAACACGCTGACTTTGAATTTTGACATGTTTACTGAAAACAAACCATTCACTATTTTTGTTTTGCGGTGTTTCAAGCCGAGACCTCTTTTGGTGGAAGTCAAGTGGATCAGATTCTAAATCCGGTGCCGTATCAACTGAGTCTCCGATACCATGGAAGTCATGTTTGTGGAGGTGTGATTCTGAACAAGAAGACGGCTCTTTCCGCTGCCCACTGTTTCGACCCACACTTACTGCTCAAGGTCACAACTCTACCGTTTAACATAAGCAGGTTTTTGGTTGTCGCTGGAGAACAAAATCTGAATGAAGAGGACGGAACAGAACAAAGATTCCAGATTGACCAACTATTTAAACACCCAAACTTCAGGCATTTTGTAAGGGGAAATGACATTGCCGTGATTCACATCAAAGGAGAATTTAATTTTACCGACTCTGGCCGAGTCAACAACGTCTGGATTTCATCCCCAACAACCAGAACTCCAAATTTTCAAGGTATGAGAAACAAACCAAACACAAAGACAAATGCGAATGTTTGACTTGGACAGAAACTTGAGCTGGATGAAATTGAAAATAAATAATTTTTGTCCATTTAGATTTCAGGGGCACGGCAACGGGCTGGGGAAGAACGAGAACTGATGGTAATACTTCTCTAGTTCTGCTTTCCGTGGACCTCGAATTTCTGGAACAGGCGCGGTGCAAGAAAGAGTGGGACTTTTTAAGGAAGTCGATGATTTGTGGCTACAACAATATTTCGAATATTTGTGCTGGCGATTCCGGCGGTCCTCTCGTCCTAAAAAATCATTTACATGGAGAAAACAGGACTAAAGATCTCCTCGTTGGAATTTCCTCTTTTTCTCACAAAATCTGCGAGCAACGGAATTATCCGAATGGCTTCACAAACGTCTCTTATTTCTATGAATGGATTGCTGAAAAATCGTCAAATTCCTTGTGCTCGTCCTCTCAATTTCAATGTTTCAACGGAGAATGCATTGATAATGAACTGAAATGCGACCTGAAATTTGACTGTGCGGATGGATCCGATGAAAAAGTGTGTTCGTCTCAGACTCGTAAGTCAATTTGTCAATGCACACTTTTTTTGGGTTCATGAATAGAAAGAAATTGTGTAACGTTTAAAAATCTGTGTTTTTTATTCACAGTGAGACTTGATTACAAAATGAATGAGGCACAAATGCCTCCAAACCAAGTTGAAATCTACTATCTTGAGAGTGCAACAAATGGAACTCTACTTCCAGTTTGTGAAGGCACAATAATTTCCTCGGATTTCATCCTGACTGTCGCCAGTTGTCTCGAGGGAAGAAATGAGAGGTTCATTAAAATCAGAGCGAATGGGCAAAATGGAAATGAAAGTCAAATCCGGACGATTGATGAAGTTTTTTCCTACGCGGCGCGAGACAGCGATCCTTCTCCATTCGACGTCGCAGTCATTCGCTTGAGCTCAGAATTGGAGCTGGGCAATTTTCACCCTTACAAAATTCCGCATAGCCAGAATCCATTCATGGCAGATTACGATTATTGTACGCGGTCAAAGCTCAACATTTCATTGAAATTGCATAAATAAAGTACACAGGATTTTGTATTTGTTTTACTATTGTACTTTTTCATGTGGATTTCTTTGATGTTTTTTTCAGATGACGAAGATTCTGTTTGTCGTGAAAGGGGAATTTGGGAAGTAAATGCCATTTTGGTATCTAATTGCTCTGGGATGATGGAGAGAACGGGGAAGGGAAATTTCATTTGTGCGGAGCCGGTTGAAAATCCCGGAGTTGGTTTGGCTGGAAACAAAAGCTATCAGCTGCCGCTTGTCGGAAGTAGTTTAATCTGCTCGGACGTTCTTCAAGGGGTTTTGGCTGTGAATTCATCAGCTGCCCGCAGGAAAAGAGTGTACACGAGCGTTGCCAAGTATTCTCACTGGATCCGACTCGTCGTTTTTGGAGGTGAGGAAACTGATGAACATTTTCTTTTAAAATGCTACAGCCCTTTTAAGAATTATCAACACGTTTGTTCCCCTTTTAATGTTTTTTCTGTTTAACTATTAAATGCAGGATATGACAACCCTTTTGAGCTCGGTAAGTCCTCAAAACTAAAACACACAATTAAATTTTGATTTGGTCCAGTAAAAACTAGTTTATTGGTTTTGTTTTGTGGTTTTTGTAGGCGCGACCACTTTTGGTGGTACAAAGATCAATCGGATTGAATATCCAGTGCCGTATCAACTGAGCCTTCGATACAACGGACAGCGTGTTTGCGGGGGTGTGATTCTGGACAAAAAGACGGCTCTTTCCGCTGCTCACTGCTTCGATCCACATTATTTAAAAGCAGAATCGTTTAATTTAAGCGGGTTTTTGGTGGTCGCTGGAGAGCAAAATCTAAATCAAAATGACTGGACAGAACAAGGTTTCCTCATTGAAAAATTGTTTAAACACCCAAACTTTACAAGTATTGCAAAAGGAAATGACATTGCTGTGATTTGGATCAAAGGGGAATTCCATTTTAATGACCACGTCAACAACGTCTGGATTTCAACTCCATCCAACCAAACTCCAAATTCTCAAGGTGAGCAAAAACAAAAATCTAAATCGTGGCAACGCACGATTTCAAAACTCGCTTTATGAATTCTTCATCGCGAGAGGGTAGCGCAGCTAGCATAATCCGATCAAACTGAATGAACAACAGTGCGCTTTAAATTTTATTCATAGCCTATGGGGCAAAGTGAGATATTTTGACCACTTTTCAAATTTCCCACCATTTGTCCACTTTGTCCACTTACCCAGTCGATGGAATTTTCCATGGACTTCGATGATGTTCTAGAACGTTCTATGGAATTTTCCATAGTTTAACTAGAACGTATTGCGCGCTATAGGCATATCACCCTACTTTCATGCAGGTACATATGGGTTAGGGTATATAATGCATATGCCTTTGACTATATATCTTGTAGTCCGCGCATGCGCATAAGCAGTGATGACGGACAGACGGACACACGGACAGATCTGATCAAATTAGAAGGGTAGCTTGCTATGCTGCGCTACCCTAAAAACAAATAAACAGTTTGCATAGACAAATGTAAATTAACAGGGAGAACCAAAAAGTGTTTCACTTGGACAAAAACTGGAAAAGATTCAAACCAAGCAATTTTTATCCATTTAGATTTGAGCGGTAGTGCAATTGGTCCGATTACCGTGGATACCTTTGACCTTTCTGGGATGCCGGAGTCAGTTGACCTGGAATTTCTGGGCGAGACGAGGTGCAAGAGACATTGGCCATTCTTAAAAGACTCGATGATTTGTGGCCACACTAATTCTTCAAATCTCTGCGGTAGTCGTTCCGGCGATCCGCTCGTCCTCAAAAATTACGAGCATTCAAACAACACGAGGAACAATCTCCTCGTTGGCATCTCATCTTTTGCTTCAACTAGAGACTCTTGGTGCGACACGCAGAATGAAGTAATTGGATTCACAAATGTCTCTTGGTTTTACGACTGGATTGCGGAAACTCGATCCAATTCCTTGTGCCTGCCCTGTAAATTTCAATGTTTCAATGGACAATGCATTCGCAAAGGGCTGAAATGCGACCAGAAATTTGACTGTGCGGATGGATCCGATGAGAAAGTTTGTTCCGCTCAGACTCGTAAGTCCATTTAAAATTGTTCAATAATTGTTACAGATTTTACTATTGCTAATTTTGGCTGGCTGTCTTTCTGCGTATGTTCAAAAACCATGGACATTGTGGAGCTAATTGTATGCACAAAAATTTGTTCTTGTATCACGTCCTAAAATAAATTATATCTGTATTGTTACAGAAGCCGACGAGACGGAGAAAGCAGCATGCAAGAAACAACGCGAGGAGTGGGCTGTACGGAAGGATGAAATTAAACGAACCACGACATTTCCAAAACATCAGAGTAGGTTTTTGTCATCGAGTATCTTACACAAAATTAGCATACTGTCATTTTTAGTACTTCATTTTAACTTTTTTGGCAGCTCTCCCGGTAAATGTTTTTTAACTGTGCTTGGTTTGTGTTGGCTTACCGTATATGACCAAGAATTAGCCCTGGGCCACTACTCGAACACTTTTGTCAGTACTGGGCCACAGTTTGAAGCTGGGCCACTGCTTGCAGCTGGGCTAATTCTTGGTCATATACGGTAATCCTTTTTTCTGTTTGCAGAGTTTGACCTCAGAAATCGGACATCAATTCAAAAGGCGGGCAGTGCTGAAGTTGGCTCGTGGGGCTCTGTGGAATATTGTCCAAGGGATTCAATTGTCACCGGATTCACCGTCAAATTTGTTCCATATCGAGGGTCGCCGGCGTCGACAGGTCAAATTTTTGCGGCCATCTTTTCTTTGGGTATCACGAGTACAATTTACGCAGCAACAAATGCCTTTGACGACTACGGTCTCGTTGGAATTGGACTCTACTGCTCAAGCGTTTTGAATGGCACACTCACCAAAGAAATCAGAAGTGACTATTTTACAGACAAGGACATTGCGGACCTCAACAATCTAGCCGTGAATTCCACTTGGGTGGGATCCTTCTGTGATTCCTCGTATAATTGTCCTCAGCGCCATCCTGCAATTGGGTTCGAGATCAAGAATCAACCGGACCAAGGCTCTCACGATGACTTTGGTGCTGTCAACTTCAATTTGGTTTGCTCTGGCTCTCAAAATGGACGGCTGCCACGTCCACCGATCGAGTACGGAAAATCGTCTGTAGCCAGCGATGCCAAATGGAGCGAGGATGTCATGTGCCCCCCTCTCAAGGCTGTCTGTGGACTTCGAACCAAAGTTCATCGAGTACATCACAAAAGTTAGTTACCTATAATTTATTACTATTTTTACCATTTTAGCTACAGTTTTCTATCATTGCTATTTGTATGATTTGAGTACGGAAATGGAATTCATGCAAAAAAACGGTTATTATCTTGTTTTCCAGCTGACAGTTCAGGTTTGACGGACGTGGAGCTCCAGTGCTGCCACATGGTAGACTTGTAGAGCCAAGAGCCAATCTTTTCAGTTACAAGAGGAAGGTGCCAGAGATCAAGTAAAATAAAATTTTCAATGCTGTAAAATTGTACTTTGTAATTAAAATCCAAAATAGTACATACTTAACCTTTTCAAACCTGTTGCTATTGGTAACACATAGCGTTAACTCGTCAATAGGCGTGAATAGGTTAATAAAAATACAGACAAGATGTAAAATTCTGGAAGAAGATATGTAAAATAGTCAGCACTAAAAAAGTGATTAGAATTTACTAAAATAAACTAAAACAAATAATATTACCATAAATCCCTTTTTTCCAAAGAGGTGGACACTTCAAAACTTGTTTATTTTATAAAATCCGGGTTTTTATTCTCATTGAATTCCAATTATGTTTTAGACTCTCGGGTTTATTAACACATGACCTGCCAAAATTGCTAAAGAAATTTGTAACTGGAATTTGAATTTGCTCCAAACTAGTTCTCTTTTTGTAGATTGTAGATTTTAACAGGCAGACTGAAGACTGAAGAACAGTTACTATTTTGCATTTGGCTTCGCATCTAAATTTTTCTGTACTCGACCTGAATTCCGAATTTTGAATAAAAATCATTCGATTCTCCAAATGACAATTCATACAACTCATACAGAATTACAAAAGCCCCGCATTGAATCGGCACACAAAGCAGAAAAACATTGATCATGAGCCTGAGAATCCACTTTCAACAGATTGACTTGGAAATTTGCATTCGGTCAAATTCAAAGCGTGTCTTGGTGAAGCTTTTCTCGAGCAGAAAGTCTTTGACTACAACATGAGAATTTATTTCTCAACTTGCAAATCCAATGCTAGCCGTTTGGATTAATCCTGGGAATATTGAAGATTGTAGATTGTCGATTTCAAAGTTTAGACGACAGTTGTCGTGTCCATTTGGATGGGAATTGTATTAAATATTCTGTTAATTCAATTGAAGCTTTGTTACGTGTTTCCTTTTGACACGAGGCTCAATGTTGAATATTATGAATGGTGACAAGTAATGTCAAAAAGTCACAGAATTCTTTAGGTACGATTCCGGTTGTTTCACTGTAGTTTTACTATC
>JAQGBI010000831.1:0-12640 GCA_034698325.1 Sminthurinus elegans | reverse complement strand
GAATATGCAAGATAAAGATGACTTCAAACTTTCAATTTTTTACCTATCAAACTAACCTTATATTATTGATGTTGCTTTAAGTGTGTATTTTAAAAACTAGATACACAAAACTAGTAGGAGATGAGTTCTAGGGTTGTGTTGAATTTGAATATGAATTTGTTCTTCAAAACTTTCTGTCACTTTTTCAACTTGTACCTGATTTCACTCAAAATAAATATACATAAAACGCAAAAGTAAAAATAAGGAATTGTGTACTTACACAAAGTAATCAAATGAAAAATAGTATGTAGCTTTTTGTTAGTTTTATTCATTGATTATTTGTATGTGTAGCTTCTACTAGAAAATAATGAAGAGAAAAATTGAGAGACTCGTTTTGAGTCTTAAAGTGGTTTTAGAATGGGCAATTGATCTTTGAGCTTTTATCAGTCGTCCGTTTGTGCGAAATAAAAACTACAAAAAGAGAGAGGGGCGTCAAGGCACAATACTCAATGTAAGAAAAGACAAAGAAAGAAGACGAGATTTGGAAAAATAAAGAGGGAGTAAACCGTATAGCGTTGTCTCAACTCTCTATCTCAACGGATATGAACTAGATAGATGTTGAGAGTTCGAGAGTGAGCAAAATTTTAGAACTGTAAGTAATTCATATGTACACTCAGTTGAATACACAATGCTAAAAACCTCCTTGTGAATATTATTCAAAATAATATTCAGGGTGCTTATGAAATTGACAAAATTTGGGGTATTTTGACATTTATATTTGAACAAGGCAAGATTCTGTAATACATTTTACACTGTATAAGATATAAAAAGATTTTCATTTAATTTGGGAGCAATTTCTTTCATCATTACGTTCTTAAGTGTGAAAACAAAACACTTTTCCCGTCCTTCATACTCTCTATTTTGAAAAGTATTAGAAACGATAAAAGAGGAGACTGACCACCTTATTTATTCTTTATCGAGGAATTGATTGATTTTCCTACTACTCCTATTATTATGATTGGAAATTGAGATTGTTGATCACAAAACAGAGGGGAGCCAGTTATGATATCACATTGCATGTAAGCATTCGTAAGATGGATATAAGTGATTGTGGTACAAATTTCCAATATACAATACAGTATATGCATATCAAAATATGTACGGCAATGTGATTCAGCAACGGGGTAGAGTATCTACTCGTAATGCAATTGTGTAACATAACCAGCTCAAGAAGATGAAGGAGAAAAGGGAGAAGAAGAAGACGAAGAAGAAGAAGAATGATCATGTAAGTACTCAAGGTGGTTGATTTTGAGATGACTGTGGAGTGTGGAGTGTGGAGGAAGGAGAATGGAATCACGACTCACACGGAGATAATAGGAGTGAAATTAAACTTTGGGAAAAGTAAATACAATTAGGGGACATTTCTTGTTTTTGTTCTAGTGTCTCAAACTCATACATGTACTCAAACATACATACACACACAGGAGTTTGTACTTGTACTTGCTCTTGTATTTGTATGTATAGTAGAAATAGGTGAAAATAGAACGGTGATGGTTTGTTACATACCCAATGAAGAACGTTCGTCTACAGGACGTCATTCTACGGTCATAGACGTCTATAGACGTTTACGTTTGAGCTGACGTTAGGATGACGTTACACAGACGACAAATTTAGACGTCAGAAATAAACGTCAGACAGACGTCTAAAAATTACATCACAGAGACGTCAGAAATAAACGTCCAGCAGACGTCTAAAGCTGACGTCTCTATGACGTCATTTTCAGACGTCCGTATGACGATAATTCAATCTAATATACGTCTGTATGACGTTTATTTCTGGCGTCACGGTGACGTTGGAAAAGCGGACATTTTCTCGTCTACCTGACGTCAGAATTAGACGTCTCATGACGTTTAGACGTCTAATTCTGACGATACGCTGACGCCGTGTAGACGAAAGTTCTTCATTGGAAGTTTGAATGTTGGTGCGGACGGGAAATTCAAAAATCCAATGATGCCTGTGGAAAATACAAGGATGGCTCAAAAATGGCGGGAATTTTGAATTTTAGCGGGAAGTTTGAATTCGAGCGAGAAGTTTGTATTTTAGTGGGACGTTTGTATTTTAGCGCAAATAGTTTAGATATTTACCGCCACATGGTGGCGGGTTACGGCTAGTAATAATAATAAATTATAACATGACATTGTAAATTGTGAAGCATACTAATTCCAAGTTTCAAAGGAAATGTTTGGATTTTGTTGAAATTTAAAATGACTGGAGTTTTACAAGTATTTTTTAATGTTAAATACGATGCATTCCAACTACTCGTGTCATAATAACGTCATATTGTTCTAAATTTAGCTTTATACTCTTTTGAATTGTTAGTCCAAGTTCCAGGCTTACATCCCACATCCGTAATAGGCAGGCAATAATCAGTAATTGATGAGACGTAGGATTTGATCTCGTTTTTGTCCCAGCCGTCATGTAAAGTAGACACACAACTAAATCTGAGATCATTTCTCAGGAATTGAACAATCTTCAATCTTCATTTCTGCAAGGGCAAAAGTCACTCGAGCTGGTATTCGTCCAACGTTTTCTTATAAATCCTGGTTGCGACGTGGCTAATGATTGCTATGGGGTGTGATAGCTGTTTCTGTAAACAGCCCCCTTTTAATGAGTACAATAGGTAATGCTGGCTTTTCTTTAGTTACCCAAACCCATATCAACAGATTTGCTGTAAAGTGACTCGTGTTTGTCTTTGTTTACAAATCCAAAGGTGCCCTTTTCAGTTTCTAACCCAAACTTCAACTCTTTTGAATCCGCTTAAAAATATCAACCTAGCGGGAAAAGTTGGAACTCGGTGGTGGCTTCATCTAGTGGCCAAAGTTGGAACTAAAGTGGACAAGTTTTATATGTGCATGAAATGAAGGCTCTAATAAATGATGGACAGGCATTATAGTATTTTTCTAGTCAGCTTCGGCGAAATCGAAAGACCGGCACTGAGCCCAAGCAAAAGCAGCTAGCACCCGAAACAAACACAATGGATTCCAACTTGTTTGATTTTGATGCCTCTATTTGTGGATTTTGCGCCCTTTTTGTTGATTTTGAGCCTCATTTTCTGGACTTTTTTGCCTGTTTTTAGATTTTTACCCCCTTTTCTCGTTTTTGCGCCCCCATTTCCTCGGCGCCCGCAGTGGCTGCTTCGTTTCCTTGGCGTAAAACCGGAACTGTTTTTGTAGCTAAAGGATTTTGTGGTTTTAAAATAACTTGATATTCTATTTTCCCAGTAAATCTCCAAACTAGTCAAATTTTAGCAATTTCTTTTCCCAGTTAATTCTTTGTACTGTAATCTACTCAACTGTACACATGTACAGTACATCAGTATAACATCACACGATGTACTTATGTACTCTATACTGCGTTGAATATCCTCAGCCTGACTTCTGACCCGACATGAAAGTTTATTCAGCGATGATTTACTCTTAATTTACCAGTAAAAATACTCCTCGACGGACATAGCTTTGACGTTCATCTTACCAACAATTTTCATTTCTTTGCCAACGAAGCAGGAAAACACAGACTGTGCTAAAAACAATTAAACCATCAAAAAATAAAGAATTCAAATATCGACGTTAAACCAAAAAATTATAGTTTTAAACGAATCATACAAGTTTATTCAGGGGTTTTAACTCACAAACAAACAAACATCACAGAGTTTTTCAACCAAAACCAAAATCAAACCCGGGGAGTTCAAGGAGGAGCACAAGGGCCGGCATCTTCAAGTCTACAACAGCAGGTTTTACTCACTTTACTTATCTTACTCTTTTCTGCAAGTGGACGATCCACAGGATTGCCACGAACCGCGTTTTTGGTTTCCATGGTATTTATATTATATTTGCATGAGAACGCAAATACGAGGTTTGCAACTGTTTCTGAAGGTAGTTAAATTATAGTTATAAGTACAGCACAGTATTCTTGTGGCAAGAAAACCTCGTAGAATGGAAACAATATGAAAAGAATATGTAATAAAGCTCGTGCATAAGCAATGTGAAATGAAAAATCACCATTCTTTTGTCGAACAAAGCTTTTTCTCCCAACGCTGTAAAGGATACTAGTTTTCATTTAAATCTTTATCAGTTTTGGTGGCTGTTATTTCCAAAATCACCTTATAAGAACTATCAACACAAGTTTTATGAGCATCCCGCTAGTACATTAATATCCGTTAGAAAGTGAAATCAGTTTAAACTAACAAACCTGAAATTCGCATAAAATTACAAATCATGTCATCAGTACAGCCAAACTCTGAACATATCATCCCCCACAACCATGTACGTCTTGTTTCTCATTCACATGGTTTCAAATGCCAAAAGGGAATAATTACTTGCGGCCCCCAAAAACAAACATTGAGGCCCCCAAAAATGTGGCCCCCAAAAACGAACAAAGTGCCCCCACCACCAAAATTACTCTGAAAGCCACACAAATGACTTCCGCCACCCTAAAAGTCAAGTTTGGACATTTTTTGTACCATTTCTATCACGCTCAGATAACTATGTCAAATTAATGTGTCACACTACAGCAACCACATTTTGAGAAAGTTACATTTAACCTGTCAAAAGCAGGGGTTCCCTGAATGTCAATTTTGCACCACTTTATTTTTTTCATAAAAAAATTTCGATATCTTTAGTAAGGTTTCAAGTGGGCACAATGTAAAAAATTATGTTTCCCCAGAATTCAGACTTCCCGCCCTGTAAACTTTTCTAAACCACAATGACATTGTTTTAGGTTAGGTAAAAGGTGGTTGAAAATATTAAAATTATGTCTTACAACATGTAGTAAATGGGGGAAACGTCGTAGAATTAATTTAGCTAGCTGTCTATTTTATTTCTTTTTTTAAGTATTCCTGTCTGTGTATGTAGAATGTACAGTGATCTACGAAGAAAATCAAAGGAAAAAGTGTCTTAGAGTCTATGTTTATTCTGGTTCAAGTGATTGAGACTTGTTCATGTTCAATTTCATGTGTGTAAATTGAAAATGACTATAAGAGAGCAAAAGATATACTATAAGATATATAGTGACTGTCGTATGCAGTATACATTTTAATTATTATGTACTCGCGTAGCGAGTGGAAGAGAGAAAAGACAACATCAACACAGGCACACATTACACACACATGAAGATGCTACAATTTACAAGTCACAAGTCTAAATACAAGCTGACCATCACAAACAAATCCCTCTGTGCATAAAATATACCATAGTCTTAGGAGATTATTTCCTGTACAAGTTAAAATACCACGCTCTTTGTTTCTTGCATTTCCTTTCATATTTCTAATAGGACACATACAAGAGCAGTTCAGTCGTGGAGTTTATTTACCTGCAAAAGGCATGGACGAAAATCAAGTGTCGAAGTTCCAGTTACGTGGCCCTCGAGAAGCATCCATAGGATCTACTGGCTCAATTTACCCCTTACTCGAGGAGGACACTAAGTCCCTGGACGGAATTTTGGTTGTAAGACTAAGTGCAACTGAAACCATCCTTGTCATTCGCTCTGGGAAACATGCTGTGGGTCTTGAATATCAACCAAATGGTGGGAATGTTGGATCTGGGTCGTGGAAAAAGTTGTGGTCCAACCCGATTTTCCCTTCGGCGACTCCCACTGGACTCTTTAGGAACCTGCACCCGTGGGCTGCTCTGGACATTTTGGGCAACGGAAAGGACAGCATTTTGATTCGAAACGAGGGTGGTCTCCAGTTCTACAACGTCCAACGTTCCGGCTCAGGGTTGGAACTGGTTAATGAAGATGGGCAGTTTGCTGACGCATATAACTGGGCTGATGGTAAAACCCATATCTTTCTTTGGGGTCGATTCTACTCTGACACCAGCTTTGTTGGCCTCTTAACCCGGAATGCTGGAAGGCAAATCAAGTTCTACGTTGTGGATGCGGACAAGTTGAAGCAAAAAGAGGAGGAAGAGGAGGGGGAGGAAGAGGGAGGAGGAGCTGTTGCGGAAATGGAGGAAGCAATTACTATAACCAAATCCTCATCATGGACAAATCCAACAACCCAATTTTACCTTGCTGACTTGAAGGGTGAAGGCCAACAATACATTCTGTTGCGAACCACAACAGGCCTCGAGATTTACCGGTTTGACTCCGAGTATGACCTCCATCTTGTCCTCAGAACGAGCCTCCTGGCCCTAAATGGAAACAGTACACGCCTTGATGAAGACAAAGACAGCTTGTTCTTTCCCAGGCTCACCGCTCTCCATCCCTCCGGACGCTCAATCGTCCATTTGACAAAGGACCTGGGACTTTGCACCTATAAATTTGATCCAAGTTCTTCCAGTCTTCAACTCGTTGACTGCAACTCCAGTTTTGCCCACGTGAACGGTTGGCGCTCCATCCACACGGAGTCAGTACAAGTTTTAGATCTGAATGGTGACGGAAGCGACGATCTTCTTTTCAGTGGAGTCAAAGGACTAACAGCTCTTTCCTTTGGTGTTTCTGATTCCGCCCGGAATTCTTCTGCGTCTTGGTCTGTCTCACTACTTGATCCTGATAGTGTAGATGCAAGTTCCAGATTTACGGCGGTGATTGGAGCTGTCCCGCCCTCACGGCCATCGATCCCCGACCCCCTGATTTTCATGATGGATGTACAGGAACGAATTTCATGCGGTAGTTTGATTCCCTCACAAATTCTGAGAACGACCACGGAAGTCCCAACAACTCCAAGAGCGCCAACATTAGAAACAATAACAACTGACGTACAATGGACGGTGCCACCTAATAGTGACCGGTCACTTAACACTAAGTTTGAAAAACGCCAAATGAGATGGATTGATCGCTGGGATACGGAATTTTTGAAAGAGGCCGTTAATTCAATGACAAGGCAGATTCAATTTAGGATCCCCCTGGTCCAGGAAACGTATCCACTGGGACTTTCTATCGACGTTGGCTTAAGGTATGACTCGGGAGAAGCCCAAGGAAGCTCGAGTGGATCCACTTCGACAACTTCTCTTCTTGGTCGAGGCTGGTCGCTGGATTTGGTGGACAATTTTATTGGAGTGAACCGCGGCAGCTCCATCTTTCCCGAGGATTTCCGTTACTTCCTGTCTGTTGAAGGGAAGGCTCAAAAGCTGAGGATGCTCAAGAGGGAAGAATACTTTTCTCCGGATTTTGAAGGGTTTGAAAGTATCCTGAATATTCCAGAGGTTCTTGTTGATATAAAAAATGCTCCAAGATTTGTGCTGGCACAAAAGTCAAAATCGAAATCGAAATTGACATCCAAATCGAAGGATGAATCCAAGTCAAAGTCGAAAATCCTCTTCACTTACCTCACCCAATTTGAGCTTTGGATTGTGGAGAGTGAGACGGAGAAAGCCATTTATGGACGTGGCCGGAAAACACTGGAGCAAGACCAAGGCGAAGACGAGTCTGCTAAAAATTCAGCAGTTCAGTGGAGTTTAAGCTGGCCGACTTGGAGAGGGTCTGTAAGATTATCCGAGGTTGGCAACTTAGAACCGCTTCCCCTGGCTTGGTATCTGGTGGAGCGGCATAGCAAAAATAGTGAGCACAGCCTCTTTTTCAAGTACCAGGTGGATCCTTCGACCATTTCCGGTTCCGCCAAATCATACACGAGTGAAATTAGGCTCCTTTCAATAAGTAATGGCCTGGACACGGTGGCCGACTTTAATTACCGCAAAAAGACACCCGCTGAATATGCAGAGAACAAAGTTGAGCCGGTAAAAACCAAAGTGGACAAAAATGGGGAATTGAAATCCTGGATAGAATTTCCTACCCCCTTGTCTTCAACTTATTTCCTTGAAGGATGCTCCCTCACCACATCACACTATAGCCATCATTTGTCATTTTCCTACATTTTGGATAGTGAAAATAACGCTCGGTTTCTCACAGGGATTTCCGAAAACGCCACTCAACCCCTTTTTCAATTCCACTATAAACAAAACATGTTCAGTGAAGATGCTTCAATTCGAGTCTTGGAAAAAATAGAACAACCGATCCGGGGTTCATTTCTCCAGTTTACATTGGACAAGAGTCAACCCCTGTATCAAGAGTTGGAAGGCCCTGTGACGTCACTCCCCGTTCGGGATTCGCCCCGTATATTTCAAGGGCCTGACTACAGAATCATAGCCTTTCAAGACACGGCCATGGAGGGAAGAATAGTTATTCGAGTGTTTGATCGCTGGGGGAAGCGACAATTGACGGAAGTGGACACGAGAGTGTGGGCCAGGCCCAGAAAAGACCCTGCTGCCTCCAGCAGTACATTCAACATCATCCCAGGTGAGAATCACTTTGTCCTTCTGCAGCATCACAAAGATGAAATCGCGTTGTGTGCTGTTTACCGCCATCAAGACGGTGGTTCAGAAAACTCAGATCCAAATTCCGAGAGATGGGTGGCGCAATCGGACTGTCACATCTTTTCTAAATATACCACGCTCATCCCACTGCGACCCGCGACCTACTTCGTCATTTTGGAACCGAATGAGACCCGAACCGGCTTCACTACTGTAAGTTGGAATGAAACGAGCCAACATCTGGAGAAAAGTCACGTGACCACTAGTTCCAGCCTCGTCTCACTGACTCTCTTGACCTCATCCACCGATGATGATGACAATGACGATGACAAGTCTACCGGACGCCTGATTGGATATGACGATAGAAATCTGTGGTTGTTTCAAAGTACACCGCCTGCGAGTGCAAATGTGTGGAGCTGGAACTCTTCCATCTTATTGGATGACCCTTCAATCCAAGCCTTCAAAAGGAATGGACAACTGGCTTTGGATAGTTTCAGCCTCACTTCTGAAACAAGTAGGATTCTTAAAACTACGCTGGACCAAAACCGTCTTCAAGTGCTGAACAATATGGTGGTTTTGAGCACGCTGGAGGAAAGTGGAGGTCAACTGTCCATCCGACTTTGGGCCCTTCTTTTGGGTGCAGACTACGGAGTAGAAAGTCGTCAAGAGTTCTTCCTTCGGCGGAAACGGACTTCAGATGTGAAGTATAAATTGAAACAACCGGAGGATACATACCATCTTGAGTATAAAAGGGAAGGAGGGTTGTTCAAAATCGTGGTTAAAGGGTTTGAAGGGAAGACGTTGGAGGCCATCACCAAGAATCATAGAAATAGAAATCTACGAGAGGATGCCATTACAAAGTACACCGAGGAGCTGAATTCCAACAGGCCCTTTATGGACAGTTTGAAACAACTCTTTTTGTTCGATTGGGGTGCCCTCTTTCCAGTATCGGTGGATGGGCAAAGTAATATTCATGTAGGGAATGATACCTTGATTCAATATAGTGGAAGTGGCTGGGCTGTAAAAACTTTACCCCCGTCCCCGACAACCGGAGTGACTTCCATTCCATTGGGCAAAAGCTTCATTTTGCAAGTACAGCCAGATTCAGGTTCAGATTCTGAATCTCGTGCAAAAGCAGCACGGAGGGCTTCCATGAGTTTGTACAAGCAGCAGCCAGACCGTCCAATAAAGACTGGCCCAGCTCTGCTAAATGTCAGAGTCAATGCACAAAAATTGGTCAATCGATATCCCCTCTACATCGCATACGAGGAGGTGGCAGATCAACAAGTTTGGGTCATCCCCTTTAAAGACCATGGGAAAAAAATAGGGTCACGCCGATCCTTTGCAAATGAAGTATTGGTGAGTGACAGTAATTTTCAAAGCCTAATCACCCTTCGAAATGCCTCCAGGGCCACTACTTCAGCCCATTTGCAACATTTTGACATGCTATCTCGTCCAGTTCACACGCTTTTGTCCTACTCACCGCTGCTAGAGGCCGTGGCAACTGGTGTCAAATTTTTTACTACAGGCACAAATTCCAAATTACATGAAAGACTAACCACATTTGACCGAACTCTCACCCAGAATTCCATGAATGACACTTTCATTGAAAACATTCGCACCATTCCCGGAGGAGGGCGTGGTTTGGCGGGATGGGAGGAAATTTCCTTGTCTGGAAGTACAACCCTTGAAGATTTGAAAAAGACCAAGAGGGTCCTAAATTCAGACGGAGAAGTAGTTCAAGAACAAAAAGAAGAGAAACAAAATGAATCCCCGGACCAAAATGGTAAACTGGAGGATTCGGCCATTAGTGAAGACCAATATGGCAGTCTCATGTTGGACCGGAGTGGTAATTGGTTGATCTCCGACATGACCCCATACAATCTCAATGGACCTGTTCCCGTTGTTTACGTCGGATTTGAGCAGTACGAGGAGATGGAATCGTACCCATGGTTGTCTTCTTTTGGTGATTATTCCACAAACATCATCCGTGACGGATTTTCACTAACCGGCTCAAGCTATTTGAGATTAGAAGGAGGGGATCGAATCGTCCCAAATTTCCGCCTAACTCCAGCACAACAAGATAAAAGACTACTGGCCGCTGCCTGGATAAGACCAAGTAAATCGCTTCAGCTGGAAAGTACTGTCAACACTATGGCGGCCATTGTTAGTGTCCAAACCCCCATTGCTAATACTAATACTACGGCAGGGAATTTTTACCTCCCATTTTTGGCTACAGTAGTCAAACGGGAAAGACAATGGTATTATCTGGAACTTGTGTTGGATCTTCCAGTAATTCAAACTGTCTACAAGAAGTACTTGGAAACAGGAGGTTTCAACCCCGAGGATAATTCGTTGTCTCAGGTCAATTTCATCCTATCCGTCACCATTCAATCCAACAAGGAAGATCAGCCACAAATAGACGTTGACCACTTTCGACTGACCCCAATCGACCTCGACTTCCGGGCTACAGTATATCACGACAGAAGCGGTCAACAGCTTCAGGTTATCCAAGCCAATGGGCTTATAACCCGGACTTTGTATGATGACCACTACGAGGAAATCGGACAGGTGGATGAGAATGGGAAAATCCAAACATTTACTCAAACTACAAGACTTTCGAGTCCTCAGCATTTCGAAGCCTCGTCCTTCAAATTAACCATGGAGCCTGAGGATGGATTCTACGAATATTTCGACCGACCAAGTGACCATTGGACTTTTCCAAATTATTCATCAAGCTCCTGGACTTTGCGGAAACCCGGAGTTATTCAACATCGAAGAAACACAGGGAGCAGTAAGATGCAGATCAAGCCATTGATTTTTGAACCTTTGAGTCAAAGGTCCACTGCTCTTCATTTCTACTACTCGCTGGGAACATCAACATCAGTGGCATCCCTGATTTTAACCTGGGGACCTGAGATGGCTCTAACAATTGCAAAACGCAGTTCTACCTACGCCGAAGCCAACTTTAGATGTAACAGTAAAACGATCAGACTAAATTTTCCCGCTGCCGCTAAGCTCATCTTGATGAATGAAGGTTCCCGCCTCTTTGTTTGGATCGACAGAGTCCCAATGGCTGATCAAGGGTGTTCAACTAATCCAGGGGAAGTCGACTGGACAAAATTTACAATAGAATTCCAGGGGCAAGTTGAGATAAGGGATCTTTCACTAATGATAAACCCCCGCTTACAGCTTGAGTACTTCAACGCATGGGGCGAAGGGACTCAAACCATTCATCTAGAGAGCGAAAATTCGGTGGTGGTTACGGAAACCGTTCAAGATCAGCTCGGTCGTCCCGTAGTTACGACACGCCCTACAAGACTCACTCGCACTCGAGAGGATCCACTTTTAAAATATTACCACAACTTTGTTGACAAATCCACTTTGAGTTCCAGTTGGCGAAATGATGTTGGTGGTAACGCTGCAGCTCCCCTGCGAGTTGGTGGACTAGTCCATGAATTAAATCCGCAAGATCTGGGGTTCCC
The DNA here is from genome assembly GCA_034698325.1 of Sminthurinus elegans. Taxonomy (NCBI): domain Eukaryota; kingdom Metazoa; phylum Arthropoda; class Collembola; order Symphypleona; family Katiannidae; genus Sminthurinus; species Sminthurinus elegans. The sequence continues at coordinate 870 of JAQGBI010000831.1, read as the reverse complement.
TTACAGTCGTGTCATCTACGACAAGAACCCTTTGCAGAACAAAGTTGTTGAAGGGTCGCCAGGTCCGGAATATTCAGTAGGAGGAAAATATGCCAAGAAGAGGAAATACGGCCCTTCATCCATTCCGTTTATGGTCAACCTGTTCCCACCTTCTACCACCGGAGGGAACTTCAGACATGAGGAGGAATACGCCCTAAACGGTAGTATAAAGGTTTCTGTCTTTGACAAGAAAGGTAATCGAGTGGCGGTCTATCGGAAAGTCCCTTCTTTTGATCACAGTCTAGTCATCTTTGAATATGATGAAGGTGGTAACCTGCTTAAAATTTTACCTCCCCTCTACCACGAAAAAATGGTCACCAGTAGAAAAAGTACTCCCTGGATTTTCGGACATGCTCATCTAACAGCACAAGAAAAGCGTTGGCAGCAACTCCTTGGTACGCACATGAGGTACAATGAGCAAGGTCAGATCATCAGCAAAATCACGCCGGAAGGCGGAAGGGTTGAGTACCTCTATACTCCAGAAGGCTACCAAAGATTTGTTGCCCATTTCCCCTTTGACAGTAGCACAATATTTGCAAATGGGACCTTGTCAGAATCCATCGTTCCTATTAAAGTTGTCTTTTTTAATTACAATGATGATGGAGAGGTCACCCAAACAGGACATTTAGCGAAGCCTCTGCCAACCTCTCAAATGCGACAGTATTTAAACGTCCCATGGAACGATTTTGAATACTATTTAAAAGGGTCAACAGTGGCCATTGGGAATGCCACTGATGCTCAAAGGTTCTACTATTCGGAAGGTCACACAAATCCTTTGTTGAGAGGAAGGGTAAAACAGTTTGTGACCTACAATACCTATGGACATCACAA
>JAQGBI010000830.1:0-12649 GCA_034698325.1 Sminthurinus elegans | reverse complement strand
TGTTATGAAGCACATCAAAGTGCACCCCTGTTCAATTTGACAGAGTAAATCAAATTGGAAAATCAAGTTGTTTACAATAAGCTTCATATTTTATGTACTGTGGAGAAAATAAGTGTGTTTCTCTACATATAATATGTATATTCTAGAACATCAACATATTATATGTGTAGGGAACTTCACACACACAGTAGGTTTTTGAATCAGTTCACTCACTAAGTGGAGATGAAAGGAGGGGAATACATAAACGAAACAGAAAATACACAGTGTACATATTACACATGCATATAAATATGCTGACTATCACACAGTAGCAGAAAATTTTACTTTGAATATGAGAGCAAAATCGAGATAAGAATCAGAGGGAATGAATCAAAAGACAGGCAGAACGAGAGAGAGAGAGAGTTCCAGAGAGATCAGGTAGGCATTTCCAGGACTGATTCCACATTTACTTCTTGTTTGTTGCTGTTTTCATTCAGGGGGTTGAAAGATGAGCTTGTAAAGTCCCATTATATGAGTAAAAGTGATCCAGATCCAAAGTTTTGATTTCATTGCGCATCAGCTAGTACATGATGATCACCATCATTCATTCACATTGATATTTCATGTACAAAAGTACATCATAGCACATTGTACCTTGCAATGTACTACAAAACATGTAATATTGTATCATATTGAAGGGAACGAGAGAGAGAGAGAGAGAGATTTATAATCCCAAGTTTTGTAGTACAAGTTCAGGTGATCTTTGTGCATGTTACCTTTCCCGTATTTTTCCACCCTTCGCCAAGCTAGTCAAAATCATCAGTTAGGCTTTGGAATCATTCTTGTCGTCAGCATTCGTCATTTGGTTCAGAGCTTTTGAGTTCACCGTATTCCACTTGTTACACTTTATGAATAATTAAAAAAAAACATTGTGTTTATTTACATATAAATGTAATTCTAGTCCATAAAAAGTAGACAAGTGTAATAATAATAACTTTTGTAGTGTAAATTTCCGGGTAAAAATTAGCATTTTAACATCAACATCAAAGCTTTTGAATTTGAATTCTTGTGTCTTCATTATCGACATCAAAAGCTCAGATACATTTAGAAGTTTTCAAGTAAAACAACATTCAAAATTCTAGAATTTCGTACATTGAACCAAAAGTGAATTTCGCAATTATTATTATTAATGGTGAAACTTCTGTGTCCAGAGTTGTGTATTTCTATCTATATATTGTAGTGTTTCCAACATTTCTTAGAATACATTTAGAAAAAGAGCAACTTTATTGCTTAAGATATTGTTGACTTTTACTACAAGCACTTTACACTTGAACAATATGGAACAATACAATTTACACAGTTTACCTACTTTTTGAAAATCAATTGCAAGTGCATCCAACAAGTGCACAAAAACAAAAACAATTATTGAAGATTTTGTGAAGACGGTGATCGACTTGGGAATTTTCTTTAAGATTCATGATCAATAATAGTTGAGAATATAGTACCTTGTGATTGAAGATGTTTTGTACTACAAAAAAAAACCCGAGATTAAACTTGATTAAAGTCAATGTCATTTATCGGTAGTAATATTGTAAAATTTATGAGGAGTTGTGGGATAAACGAAAAGTTCTTGGAAATTGTATGCAATCGTATATATTATGTACATATTGAATCGAATTCGTGGTTTGAATTATCAATTTCAACTATTAATTAATTAATATTTCTAATTTTGTTTTGTAAGTACTATGTATTTTTATACTGATTTATTATTTATTTATTATTTACTGATAAATTAGATGAAGGGAAAATATAATATCAAGTTTCATTTCCGTATTTTGGTTTTAGTACGTCATAAGTGGTTCTAATTTTAGGGCTACGTTACTATTTTCTGTAATAACTTTGTATGATAAAAGTTAGGTTTCATTTTTCCAATAAAAATAATATATAATAATAACTGTTCATTGCTCGTATACATGTGTAGAGTACAAGAGGTGAAAAATATCTCTGGCTATAATCTAGGAAAAACGGTTATATGACTTACACATTTCTATCTTACTCAGCTTGTACATTACAGATTTAGAATTCGTTAATTATGCAATATGTATATAGAGTATGGAGAGTTATGTGTTATGTATAGCAGTGTCGTTTGATACACATGAAATGTAAGTGAAGAAGTAAGCTATCAGTAAAATCTCAATAAGTCCTTGCGGAAGGCTTGAATGAACAAGTTTCAAGTTGATAATTCTGATTAGGTGAAAGTTTGGAAACATCACCGACCCTTGTCTGAGCAAAAAGGATAGGATGAGAGTTATAGATGAACGACAAAGATCAATTTAAAGTTGATCTTCATTAGTACATAATATGATGATATTAGAAACGACATGTATATACACGGTGTACACGTAGGTTCTAGTGATTTTCGAGTTTTCTGTGAGTTCATATAAGTTTGATGATGAGAAAACTTGTTGCTCTTTCTTGTCTTTCCCTCGCCTGATTCATGTTCATGTAATCAACGAATTTATTACACACTTGTAAGTTTGTGGTTGGTTTGAAATAAATTTCTCTCTCACTCACTCGCTCTCTCCATATTTTAATCTCGATCCCATCTCTCTGGGACGGTTTTAGGATAGCAGAATCAACCAGAATTCAAAAACCTACCCAAAATAAATACGTCATACACTATTATACATTGCACATACTTTCCAAATACGTCTTATACATAATATACATTACACCGCTAAAACTTTTTTTTCCAAATCGGTATTGAACTTAATCTTATCATCTAATAAGCAATTTTACCATAAACTAATAAGGATTATAATACAATATATCACTAATAATACAATATGGCTGAAATAGGATGTAGGATATGTGTATGATGTAGACATTTATAACGGGTGAACAAGAACATGAGCAACAAAGTTGTATTGTTAAACGGAATGTCCTATGTCTAGTGACATAAACTGACAGTTTCACACTGTATTGACAGCCTTTTAAATAGCAATTGTAAACCTGCTGAGAATTATGATAGTTTAAAGTAACATTTTGTCGATTTGAAATTGGAAATACACGTGTGTATGACTGGAATTCGTTTTTTGTTCAAAGCTTCAATTTTCCACAGATTGTTTTCTAGGGATTCAAATTTCCATATTTACAACAACATACACATATCAAGAAAAAAATGTATGCATAATATATTTTATGTCTTGACAAATTGAAAAAACATAAGAAAGAAATTTGAAAATTACATATGGCATTCACAATGTTTCCATACATGTGAACAAAGAGAGAAAATAGGAAGTGAAAGGGAAGAGGGTGCAAGTTCATATGAAAAGAATGACGTGCTTGGTAACCTTTTTCGTTTTTCTTTTCGCTGTTGGATACTAAACAAGGAGCTGAATAAAGAAAGCCGTATTTACAGATAAAGAAAGTTATTGTATTAAGAGAAAAGTCAAACATACGCCAAATATTAATAAAAATAGATACATATTGTGTGCTTTCTTTTTCAATTTTTTTTCTAGATACAAGTGTAACATGTATACACGTGTGCAGATTGTAAATGTAGATGCAGCAGCCATACCGATTAAGTATATTTAAAAAACTTACATGATAGTTCATGTGATTATATAATTTCCCTACTGTTCTTTTACAACTTAGTTATACTATCTGGTATCTAGACTTTGTTTAATGAAGAAGGGTTTGAGAATAGTATTTCTACATGTAAAAACGTACAAATATAATAATATAGAATCAAAAAGTAGAAGGAAAAGTAGACAAGTCTACTTTCCCCTTCTTTAAATGACATTGAAAGCATTAAATCGTTTAGTCTCGGTGGTACAATTACATGCTTCAGTCACATAAATCAAAAATGTTTTACAAATTTGCGTTTGATCATATCAGAAGCCTATGAATTTAATTCAAATTGAAATTTTTGACACTTAAATATTTGAAATTGAACAATGACCTCCAAAGTTGAACATATTATTTCTACAATATTATAAAATGAACGGATACTTTAGTCTAAAGTGGAATCGACGTGGGCCGACATCCACAAACTGTACTGAGCAGTTAGCAAACAATTACCACGATTTGTCGCCACATTTTTACTCGGGTAATCAACAACAGACACATCATGATTTCCCCATGAATTCATCTTGGTGGTCGCAGCATCAGCATCATCATAATAATAATCAAAATCAGCATCAAAATCGTCTTCATAGGGTATTCTGAATGATGTTTTATTTATCTATACAAAGAGAGAATCCATAGCAGAACCTTAAAATTACCATCTTGTTTTCGTTCTCTGCTTATATTTGTTGTGGAAAAACATTGTATGTTTTGTAAATAATATGTTTATGCATGGTAGATATTTGTTATGCTTACTACTTATTAGTGTGTATTATTATTATTATGATTGTGATAGTTCTAATGAAAGTGTAGTAAAGTTAAACATTGTAGGAGAAAGCATATACACAAATAAAAGCTGACAATTCTAAGAAGCATTCAAAGTAAATGTAATTATATAGAATTAGAGTGATTTTATAGGCAGTTCAAGTATTATGAACGAAAAATTACCATGAATCATGAATCATGTACAATACGTCTATGTAAAAGTTGCTTCCTTTCTATTTTTTTGTCGCTTTAGATATAGCTTTGCACTTTCAATGGATAATCATATAAAGTGTAGTTGCATTATGAGAACAAATGAGAAGGGAAAAGAAGTCAAAAGGCATTGAAACTGGATAAAAGGGTGAAAGTATATACCTTGAAAATTAAAGTACAAGGTACAAGCCTGTCAAAAAATCAACAATTCTTTAGATATCTTTTGCAGAGCATATAAATGAAGAATGGAAAAATAGTATTATTGTTAAGATGAGATTTCTTTCACAGTGGTCTCTTGTCCATGATTGACGGCATTGTGCCCAACGAATTTGTCGGACTTTTCCCCTCTTATTATTTATGATTGTGCTCTCAAGTTTCACATCAGCATCAGTTTATGTAACTTTTGCTACATGATGGAAGGGACAATGGTAGAGCTTCCTTGTTGTGTCCTATGAAAATTTTCTTGAAATGATTACATTTACTTAGGCATGCTGATTACTTGTATTACCTACGTCTATAGAAAATAAATCATGGAAATTTAAAGCAAAAGAGACTTTTTTTTATACAAAAAAAAGATTTTTGGAAAGAAGATTTTTGAGAATAACATTTTTCAAAGTTTTTCCTGTTTACTTCCTCGACCTTTGATACCTTTTAAAATATACTTTCTTATTTAGTAGTTTTCAAGGCTGTAGAGGAATCTTTCATAGTATTAGAACTACATTGATGGCATAGGGGAATATGTCAAAAAAATAATATCAAATTTGAAAGAATATCAGAGTGTAGCATTCTGAATTGGTACAAAAAATCAATGTACATCAATGTAAAATTGTTTATACACCAATATAGTATGTATTTTTTGTACTATTATCTTGAATTTTATCATATTTATGATGAATATGAGTTAATAACGAACAGTTATTGAACTTTTTTTTTGTGAAAACTGATTTCCAGTTTCATCTACAGTTAAACATAATATATAATAATAATAAACATATTATATAATTTAGGATTCAAGACTTTATTTTATTCTACAATGAAGAATCTGCACCTACATTGTATGGTACAAGTAGGACATATAGAAGATGGAGTAGGGATTTGACAAGCTCCTACATCTGAGATTACAAATATGGGCTTAGAAAAAAAAAACAATTTGTTCAAAGTGTTTTTACTGCAGTAATCTCGTCTTGTCATGAATCCTTTTCTTTTTGTAAAGTTTTTGGTACTAAAATTTAGAGTAGTACTTGTATGAGATTGTTTCTATTTTCTATATACACAATACAAAATATCATACAACCTTTCAATTTATGAAAGGTTGTGCTGTGGATTACAAAAGGGTTTTTTTTTCTACTCCTTACTTTGGCTATTTGAAAATTGACACTTGATGTGATTCCTTTTCATCACAGAGTATGAATCAATGTAATTTGGTCTTTCGTCTATTGAAATAATCTATTGTGGAACTGTCCAAAGTTATTTAATACTTTTGTCGCATATTATAGACAAGTAAGGTGGATGAAATATTGTCATATTTCCATTCATGTTATTCTCACTTCCTTTCTAAAAGTCTTTTACCACATGTCAACTGTTGGGGAAAACAAAAGTGTACAAATGCATGATCTAATGTGTATGTATAAGGACTTTCTCTATGTGTATATATGTTTACCCATTTATTTTCTGTATAGATAAAGGATTAGAAATCAAGTGAAAGTGTGTTAGCTTCTTGAAATGTTACTTGGAAATCACAGTCAATGAGAATGAAGACCTTTTGTATTATTATGTTTCATTCAATGTAATATTACCTTAATTTTGTTTTGGAGTGAAGTTTTTGTTTCTGTTCTATGAATAAAAGGCTTTCAACGTACAATGTTTATAATATTATTTTGAAGGGATTGTGCTTTTAAGAAGAAAATGTATGACTCTTGTATGGTGTGTGTACGAATGGACATGTGTGTATTTATTTCCTCTTGCAAATTTTATATAATTTACCGATCCTAAAAGTAAGTAAGCTTGTGTGTACATTGTGAGTACAGTATTGAATTGACAAAGTGTGTTCCTTTGAATATTACACACTTCAAATAATGAATGGATTCTTCATGGTAAGACTTCCTTTTATTGCAGTGTCAAAGGATCATGTTTCACTTACTTTCTCCGACTTTTTGTGTAAGCGTATATGTACCGAAATATATAGCAAATAGAAAACTATTGTTGTTGAACTATTCTCTACGCATTTTTGTGCAGTAATATCATGTAATATGTTTATTTTTTCTTGGTTTTTTTTTTGCTTCGTTCCATTACAATAGCTTCGTATAACGTAGCATGTAAAAATGTAGATGACTCAGTTGTACCTATCTATACTCAAAAGTGAGTATAATATATTGTTTCCTTTCACCTTTCACCCGAAACCTAAAACTTTTATAGCTTTTTTTCGCTTTGCTAAGATAATGACTATCAAAACTAAGCTAGTAATAACTACGTCTTACATCTATATATTTTTTCACTGTTACAGACTGAACAACTAAGTCCAGAAGAGAATGGTAGGAGTGAATCTGCCACCACCGCTGCACAAATTCCATCCCAGGTATATTATTGTCATATCTCGTCTCAAAATTTCATAAACAACAGTTTTTACGAAACTATATTATGAGGTTTGAATTCTTTTTTAAAAGTTGGTTCTTTATTGAAAAAACAATTGAAACAGGTACTGTCCGGGGGTGCAGTTCAACCCTCAACCTCGAGAACGCCGAATTCTCCTCCAGAACACACACCAAATCCTCCGACTCCTGGGAACACCAATTCAAACAATAGTACTACTTTAGTGGACCCATCTCCTCAATATGTAACTATAACAGGTAAATTTTAATAATAATGTTTTTTGTATGATAGTAGCATAGTAGCATATTGGTTTTCAAATTGTAGTACTATAAAACAAAGTCATAGCGTCAAAACATATGCGGAGGAAAATAGAATAAGCAAAGAATATTCATGATGCATGTACATATATTCATAATCTTTCTTCAAAAACAAATCAATGTATTGTTATACATATGCAGTTATGAGTTATGACATGTGACATGGTATATGATATACGATGCTGTAAGCTGATAATGGAAGTACTTATGTCATGTTAATGTTTTATTATGGTTAAGTACCATCAAATTATATTAGGACGTATGTAAACTGTACATATATGTGGTACACTTGAGAGACTTAACAAGGATTTAACGGAACGGCAAAAAGAAAAACATTTTGTTATTTCTGGTCCAGTGGAACCAAATAACGATGACTGCTTGGTTGATAATTTTACACCAAGATGCACAGAGGGTTATTTTTTTTATGTACTCTGTATTATTTAATGTACTTACTGATTTTTGTATGGCACACACCTTTTATCACATCGTATCCTACCCCAATATAAAATCCGTATCCAATGACTTTAGTTTCCGAGTCCCTAACTTTAAAGATTATTATTATCATCACCCAAAAACCGATTTATGCATACTCTGTTTGTCGTCATTTGTTTCTGAATTTCATATCTTAGGCTTATTTAATGCATAGTGGGAATTTTTAGTAAAATACCAAAAATAGGGGATTATAAAAACATTGACACAAATAATATCAAAAATATGGGGTGGCACAACGCGAAAGAAAGGGCTGCAAAGAACCTAGGATACAAGTGATTTGGTTTTTGGGGCTAAATGAGCTCTTTTCTGGATAATGTAAACATGCAGTTTTCTGAAAAGTTTGTCCGTCATTTGACGGGCATTTTTACGTGTATAATAATAATAGTATTAGTTTTGATCTTGATTCCTGAAATTTCCTTGCTGTTCATATACGCGTGATGCGTGTGGATATGATGAGACAGGAAATGCGACAGTACTACATACGAAAAAGTGTGATGCACAACAGACGAAGAAAAGGTGAATCATGAAAAAGAAGACCACGTTTATCTTTATAATACCACTGGATTTGATTTTCTCCAGTGCCTCTGTACGTGGAACCATCTTTTCGTATGATATTTACTGTCACTGTCACCATTCATCATACAATAAATAATGATACTTGCTATCCACATACATTCTACATGTATCTGTTATTACATGGAACATGGAATTTTGTAAAGGAAGCTCCAATCATGGTATTAAGCACCCTCATCCGCTTGATGAAACATTTTCATAAAGTAACAAGTAGGAAAAATATAATACATAATAATATGTATACAAGAGAAAGGAGACAGTTCAAAAACTGGCCAAAGGAAAGTCAAGAATGAAAGAACAAACGACAGACTTTTTTACATTTTTTTTTTTAGGAATGATGTTATGATAAAATTACTTGTACAAATAGTACTTATTTTATTATACATTTCTACATAACATGGAATAAATTTCGCATAAATATATGCTTCAGTTTGTGTTTCTATGCAACAAGTAGTCAATTCAGCAAACGTATGATTTGATTTCATGTAAATTTTGTAATGTTAACTATTATAGGCTGTCTAGGAATGTGTATTTCACCATGATAAAAGTTTAGACTCTATTCGAATAGCTTATGATTTAAATTCCAAATAAATAAAATAAAATATTATGACAAACACAGAGTCCAAAAAAAATAAGAATTTTTCCTCTTGATATGCAAGAGATAATAATGTACACATGAAACGAATGAAAACGAAGATTGTAGCAGTGATTATTATGAGGAGGAAGAGGAGGATGATTAGTAGTACGAAAAGAAATGAGAGACATTATTATGATTCAATGTGCACATATCTTTTGATTTGAAATTTGAATATTGAAAAATATTACATTGAATACTGCCTTAATATGAAAAAGAGATGAATGATGTATGTCAAAAGTCTAAAATATACAAAACGTACACGGAGAGGTAGAGAAAGTAGTATAATAGGGAATGAGAAATCTAATGCCAGTACGAGAATCCTTATCTGATGTATTCGAGAAAAGATCAAAGAAGGAATTAGCTGGGATGCTTATAAGTAATAAGTCTCCCTGTATGTGAATCTATCTCCTCCAACCGAAACTGGTAGAGAAAGTTGTAGAGTTTAAATATGTACAACATGTCGACCGCCTTTACCTATACCAGAAATAATTTCGTTTTATATCTGTGTTGAATGGTGAATGTTGAATGAAAAATGAAAGTTTTATGTCGTGGACTATGGAAAATTTTTAACTATCAAATTGTGATGTAGGAATATATTCAAATTTTATGAACAGAAACTAGTCTTGATGTCCTAAAAAATTTCTGAAATCCTTTTGTTCTTTTTTCCAAGTTATTTTTGACAGTGTCAGTAAAATCTTTATTTTGTGCAATGTGCTGGTAATTACAACAAGAACCTACAAGATTTTACGGCTTTCTCAATTTTGTAATGTAATATGCTTTAATAGTACTACCTTGAATTATGATTAAGAGTTAAAATCCAAAATTTGAATAAATGTAAGAGTTCACTGCTGTGAAAACTTTAATGGATACACTTCTAGAATTGCGATAATAATGGACAAATATTATGTCCAAAATTAATGCGGTCAGGTGTATTCGTTGTTCTTGGGATTCATTATGTGTACTATGTTCATTAGAGGGGTTCAAAAAAAAAAAAAAACTTATCGATAAATTCAAAGTCTCCCAAAGTTCACCATGTATTCTAAATGAGCCTTCTCCCCCCAAAGGCAGGCAAGTGTGGTGGGGAGAAAAGGGTACAATTTTTATAAGTATCTGAATCAAGTCACTTTAGCCCACTATCCAATTGTTCAAAAGGAAAAATTTCCTTCCTGGTTTTCTGAGGGGTCAAAAAAATACACAAAATTGATTTTGAGTGCAAGCTCATTTAAATTACATGGTAAACTTTGGAACTTTTGTTGGACCTGTAAACCTAATTTACATGGACTGATTTTTTCATACGTTGGTTTTACACTAATAGCACCAATATAATAGCGGATTCGCACTTTTCCTTTTTTTTTTTTTTTTTGAATAAGTTGGTATTTTGAAACCTCCCTAATGTATCTCAATACTCAACACATAGGAAAAGAGCAAGACTTTAAGTAAAACCATGTTAATGTAGCCCTGAAAGTTTTGTTGTTACTCATCATACCTCATGTACCATCAAGGGGATAAAGTTTGTGCTGCTTGCTGGAAAAAATCTGTCGCCAAAAGCATAGGATTTATTTTCAGTGACTCCCTATGTTTCTCTTTCTCTCTTTCTCTCTCTCTCTCTCTCTCTCTCACCCATACAACAGAGAGTGAGAGAGAGAGATAGGGAAAGGGCAAAGAAAAAGTACAAGAGATATTTTGTATTTCTCCAGTTCTCTCAATATCCGTAGAGGTGATAGTCTGAACCTTTTTCCGATTCATATCTATACACATAATATATGTGGCTGATATGTATTATGTATGCATATAAAAGCATCATGTATCCAAAGATGTATCTATCTATATTTGTATATTTTTATCATGGATTTTCGTCCTATAAACACGGTATAAATGAAAAAGAGGGACTATTTTTCCATTTGAACTAATACACAATATTGAATGAAATCATGATGACGATGATGATGATGATGGTAGTGCTTACCAATAGAATGAAATGAAGGATTTTGGTAACTCTCCCTCCCCTTCTCAGGTAGATTTTGTATAACATGTACATACATGCTTTTCCCGAGCGTGTGTGTGTACACGGGAGCGTGAAAACTTGTAGCTTGCAGATTGCAGACTATGAAATGGTATAATATACACTCTAAACACATATAAAGCGACAAGTTTTTTCTCCCCTTTTACTATTCTCCCTTTTTTTTCTCGTTGTTTTTGTCTGCTTTCCATTCTCAATGTTAACAACATTGTATATTGTATAGTATCTGAATGAGTGACACTGAATTTCCTCGTGTTTTCCTGTCACTCTGTAGAGTATATACACCGAGGTCCATGTAGCGTAAATAATGAAAGTATTTTATTGTATCAGTATACGATTTCCTCCTTTCTTCTTTCCCCATTTCTACTTTTTGCTAGTCCTTTTGGCAATACAAATGAAAAACTATTCACCTGTTTTGTACAACTTATTTTATGTATACATACATGGAGAGCTTTTTTGATTTTTACATACATACGATACATATTATAAAGGTATATATCAGTTTGACAATAATATATACTTTTTTTGTACTTATGTTATACAACTTTTAGTATTCAATCCCGTGTATACTCTTAGCATACCATGAAATGATATATGAACGTAGTATACAAAGAGTACAGTGTCAAAATGTACTAATTGAAGTACCTGTTAGAGTTTATATACATTTCTACATTAGTTAGCGGTGTACGGTGTACGATTTGTTGAAATGTTTTTTATACCTTGAAATGCTGTGTTTCTCTTCAATAGATCTTTTGTTTTCTTATTCGAATTTCAAAACAATGAGGGGATTACAGTCTAATCTGAAAGTTGGTAGTTAGTGTAAGTTTTGAAACAAAAAAAAGTGTAAAAGAAATGTCAGTCAAAGTTGAAAATACTACTAAATTAGTTTGAAAAGAACTAAATTTAATTTCTAAATAAGAAATTTTTGTTTTAAACTATACAAGTATAAAGAGAGTTATATAATGTTAAACAGACGTTTATTCTAAACTACAATACTATTATGCTTACATTTAAATGTTTTTTTTTTTTTTGAAAAATTTAGTTGATGGAGAAGCAGTCGGGACTGAAGCTGTAACAGAAAATGCCTCATATGTTACTTATGTGGAAGGTTCCGATCAGGCGACTTTGTATGCTGCTGCAGCCGCTGTAGCAGCAAATGGACAGAATATGTAAGTGTTGATAATAATATTTCCTTACTCTTGATAATTTAATGACCAGAGTATATATTAATGATTCTGAAACAACACATTGATAAGTGATAACGAGCTGTTCTTGGGAAAACAAACATGTAAATAAAAAGCCATAAACGTGTTTGTAACTTTATACTCTATACCTCTATATATATATATGCTACAGTCATTTTATACAACCAGTCAAAGTATACAATAACTAGTCAAAGTATACAATGACTAGTCATTGTTTACAATAACCGTTATTGTA